>JAFVLL020028271.1:0-11906 GCA_021397915.2 Tor tambroides
TTTATATTTTATAAATTATATTTTATACATTTATAAAATAGCTTTATAGATTATATAATTATAATTTAATTCTCCATATCAAAATGAGATTATGTATCAGTGAGGCATGGATCATTTTTATTGTTCTGGCAGTTACTTTAAGTGTCTGCTCATTGGCAAGTAATACTGTTTTATATGTAATAATCAAAGCCAAATTTTGCTTTACTAGTGCTAATTTTAGACATCTACCATTTGTATTGTTTATTAAATAGTTTGCCCAAATCCATCTGGGTCTGATGATTTATGAAAAAACGATTGGCAAAAATCTCTACCAATGCTCAACATGAAGTAAAACAAACGAACAAAATCCCAATGTGCTTTAGCAAAATTGAAAGGGAACATTATGAAAGTGTTGAAAAAAACTGCTACGAGGCATAAAGCCAAATTTCATAATGGCCTCATAATTGAAGTTTTTTTTCCAAATTACCCAGTGTGTTGTCTCGAGGTGTCTTTCTTTTATAGTTACTCAGCGCATTGAGTCACTGTTTTGTTAACATATAAACAGACTTCTGCTTTGACTGAAAACAGTGACATTAAATTTTGATTTTGTGGCTATTATTTTATAGCTCAACTTGGCCCTTTACTCAGAACTAATGAAGCGAAATGCTCACTTCTCACAGGGAGTGGATCTTTTTTAGACATCATAGCTGGATATGACTGAAACCTCTGGAGGATGTCTACAGCTGTCAGAACATAAACGCAAGCATGCAGTTATACACAGCAGCAGGGTACGAACCTGGATAGGTGAGCTTTCTGCGCACAGTCAGCATCACCTGCCCATTGCGGGCAGCGTTGGTCATGAGCTCCAGAACTTGTTTGTGAGATTTGCCTTTGACGGGAACGCCGTCAATACAGATGAGCTCATCTCCAGCCCGCAGACGCCCGTCCTTCTCTGCTGCACCCAGAGGAACAATGGCACCAATGTACACCTAAAAAGAGATGAAATGGTTAAAGGTCACATCATTTTCCGTTGTGACAATATTGTGACGAATCAAAGCATGTCAACACTCACTGGCTGATCTGGTCCTTCTCCACCCAGCACTCTGAACCCAAACCCAGTCTCCTGATTCCTCCTGATAAACACATCCAGTTCTTTAGTGTTGGCGGCTGAAAAAAAAAAAAACAGCAAAATTAGCTGTCATCCATAAAGATGTTGGTGTAAATGGCAAAACTGTTTCACATGACCACTACTAGTTCTCCAGAACTCACGTTTGCTGTCCAGCATGGCTTTAGACTTGAGGTAGAGCTCAGACGGGTCCAGTTTTGGGGAGCTGGAGCGGATCGTATGAGGAGGGAAAGGGAGGGACTGGGGCCCAGGCTCAGCCGGACTGGGAGTTTCAGTACTGACAGAACTGGTGGCAATGTCCTGCTTCTGGGCACTGGGAATAGCTGGAGTGATCTAAATGAACAGATGGACACACTCAGCAACAAACATGACCAAATATTCATCAACATTACAGCACTTCAGTGAATAACACCATCTCAAGTACTATGCCAAACATGAGATTGTTCACCCAAAAATGATAACTCTGTCATCATTTACTCATCCTCAAGCCTTTCCAAACCTGTATGCATTTCTTTCTTCTGCTAAACCCAAACAAATGTTGAAAACCAATGAGTTTTATTTCCCATTGACTTCCATTGAATTTTCAGTCCATTCAATAAAAGTCAATGGGAACTGAAATTGTTCAGTTTAAAATCTCTTCTTTTGTGTTCTACAGAAGAAAGTAAGTGATACAGGTTTGGAACAACATGAGGGTGAATAAATGATGAAGGACTGATAATTTTGGGTGAACTATCCCTTTAAATAGGCCATCATGTGAAATGCTGTGTCAACTACTTATTGAAAACATGATATATTGATTAGAAGATCTGCTTAATCTTGTACTAATCAAGCAGAAATGTCATTATTTTTAATGCAGTCACTCAAAGCGTGTTCTTATGACTCACATTGTTTATATCTGTGTTGAGTACAATGCTATACAAACTGCTCTGAGAGATAATCAACATTAGAGCCTGTATGAGAAACACTTGTGAGAGAAGCCCAATAGGAAGCGCTCCTGAGGGGCCTGTTGACTCAGCAGCGATGTTCGCTGCAGAAGCTCGTGTTTGCCTTGAAGTGATTCACCACATCCTGCTCTTAAAATAACATTATAGCGTTTGGCACTTGCTCCGTGAATAATGTACGACTGCAAGGAACGCGCTTCGCTGAGGAACCCAGAACGAGGCCGATAAATAATTCATCCTGTTTCATCTTCATTTCATCAAAATTCCCTAGTGTGTCTAAATTAAATCTCAAAAATTGAGTAATTAAAAGACATTTAGCTGAACTTACAGGTTTCAGAGACTTCACGGGAGATGTCTGACCTGCAGGCACAAACAGATATAAAGAGGGAAATGAGAATGAGCAAGTACAGTTGAAGAGGTACGTTCCAAGACTACATAATTAGACAGCCATTTATTGCAGGAGAAAGGCAATTCATCAGTTCATTTAGTAAATTTAAAACCTTTAAAAGTGAAGTGTGCCACTTTTGTGTCACTGACGACACCAAATGAAATATGACTATTTCAAACAGATTTACAGAACTCTCTGCCTCGTCCATCACTGGTCAGATAAACAGATAGCCCCGCCCCAAACTCATGGCATTGGCTGAGCCAAAGTTGTTGTTGGGATGCTCAAACAAACAGAACATGTTTTAAACAACAGAAACCAGCTTATAACTGGATTTCTGTAAACATTGTATAAGCTGGAGAAAGTATTTTAGCATCTTTCTTTTTTTTTTTTTTTGCACACATCACCTTTAATACCAATGTTTTGCTTTGCAAAATATTAATCAAGCCAACATGTGTCTCACTGTGAAAAACATAACACACTACTGTTCCAAAGTTTGGGGTCAGTATATTTTTGTTCTTGACAGAAATTAATACTTCTTTTTTAGCAAGGATGCATTAAATTGATCAAAAGTGACCAATAAAGACAATAAAGACAATGTTACAAAAGATTTTTATTTCAAATAAATGCTGTAAACTTGAACTTTTTATTAATCAAAGAATCCTAAACATTTTTTTTTAACAGTTTCCACACAAAAATTAATCAGCACAATTGTTTTCAGCACTGATAATAAGAATTATTCCAGCAGATTAGTATGATTTCTGAAGGATAAAATACATTTTTAAATATTAAAACAGTAATTTTAAATTGAAATAATATTTCACAAATATTACTGTATTTTTGGTCAAATAAATGCAGCCTTGGTGAGCATAAGTCTTTTTTTGTAAAAAAAAAAAAAAAAAAAAAAAAAAAATCTTACAGACCCCAAACTTTTGCACGGTAGTGCAGAGCAACAACAACAAAAATTATTAAAATCCAAAATGTTTCAATTCTGATGTTTCAGTCTAGTATATATTAATACAGTGGAAAACCTTAAAAAAAAAATAAAAAAAAATCAACACTGGCCACTAAGGGGCAGCGTACTCCACAATGCATTTACTTATACTGGAGAAATAAATGAGAAGACATAATATATACACAATCTGTTGCAGGCATGTTTATGTGCAGTATGTGTGTGTGTGTGCATGATGAAGCCTGCATGTTAACTCTGAATACTAACAAGGCCTAGCTGTCTTTACTATAAAAAACAATGACTACATAGAACATCCACATCTGCGGTACGTTGCTCTTTCTGCAGATGTTGAGCATATAATTGTGTTTGTATGAGTCAGAGAAGAAAAGCTTGCTTATGAATACGCTTGACCTTTTGTAGCCACAATCCGATGGCTGTGCTGTGACAGCCGAAACTTGGAAGTCAGTAAGTGAACACAGAACCTGATATTTTCACATGGGCTCCAGACAAACCACAGACTAGATGCAATATAGATCTGTGTGTATAGCTGCTATGTGCCCGCTGCTGTGCATGCAAATACAGGATTCAGTTCAATTAAAACGCTGTCGGGGGTTTTTCTCTACAAATTCAGGAGATGGTAGAACTGGTGTAGCAACTGTCTCATGCATATAAACTATTGATAAAGCGTCCACAAACCGCAGCAGAACAAACTGAAGTTTGTACTCAAATGAGGAGGAGTGATTAAGAATGACATCACTTTATTTCGCTTACTTTACAAATGAACTTTAATCACCCCAGTAACCTGCTGTACTGAGATCTATTTTCAGTGTTACGGAGTGTAAGCGTGAATGTTTTTTCCTTCAGGCGTTAACGGTATTATAGTGATATACGATGATCAGTCTCGCTAAAATGTGAGGATCTTTCACTCGCAAACACATGCTCTCGCCCTCCCTGTCTCTCGCTCTATTCTTCTTCACACATCTTCAGCTTACATAAATCATTTTAATCACAACTTTATTTCTCTGAGTTCTTCTTTAAACAGATAGTTCAGCAAAAATGAAAACTCTGTCATCATTATTTACTCAGGCTCATGTCATTATAAATCTGACTTACTTTCTTTTGTGGAATGCAAAATTTTCAAAACTAAATGGGCACCAAACAGCATTTGACCCCTTTGACTTTGACTGTAGTGTACGGAAAAAAAACAGTCGTTTTCCAATGAAGAAAGTAAGTTATTCAGGCTGGAAATGACATAAGGGTGAGTAAATATTATTATTGTTAACAAAAACTAAAACTATTAAAATCATTTGCATTAATTGCAATAAAATTTATATATATTATAGTTTATATATAAATTTATAGCTATAAATTATACAAAAAAATATTAGATGAAAATTAGAAATGTTGCACTGGCACCTAACTGAAATAGAATTTAAGTGCTACAATTATTAAAATGGAATTAAAAATAAACTAAACCTAAATATACACTGGCATTTGAAAGTTTGGGATCAGTAAGATTTTTAATGTTTTTTAAAGAATTTTCTTATGCTCATCAAGGCTGTATTTATTTAATCAAAAATACATAAAAAAAATTGTGAAATATTATTCCAATTTAAAATAACAATTTTCTATTTTAATATACTTTAAAATATAATTTATTCCTGTGAAGCAAAGTTGAATTTTCAGCATCATTACGCCAGTCTTCAGTGTCACATGATCCTTCAGAAATCATTTTAATATGCTGATTTATAGGCAATGTTGGAGACAGATGTGCTGCTTAATATTGTTTGGGACCTGTGATACTTTACTGTGATACTTCAAGATTCTCTGATAAAAAGTTAAAAAGAAGGAGTAGCCAAAATAAATAGGTAATTGGACCCCAGGTCAGATTCTCTCCATCACTCACCTCCTCTGAGCACCAGCACGTTGACCTCGCTGCCCATGGGCAGGTCTTTGAGGATGTCCACCACCTGTGCATGAGTGAGGGTTTGTACGTTCTGCCTGTTAATTTCCTTTATCACGTCCCCCTTCAGCAGACCGCGGCACCACTGCGCGTCCAGAATCATCTTCACCTTCTGGCCCAGTGGACAGTCTGCGATGGCAAAGCCGAATCCACTCGGCCCCTTCACCAAAGGCACGCTGATCAGCTCAGGCTGCAGCAGGGTGGTCTCCCCCGCCTCTGGGTAGCGTCCGTTGGGCATTGCTGCAGCTGGATGTCTGCCATCGGTGGTCATGTAATGGAGGTCCTGCATGGAGGGGGTCGTGTCTGAATGAATGGGCTGCCCGTCCATTCCTGGCATAGCAGTTATTGTGTCGCCTGTGCCCTCTTCGCTGGAGTTGGTGTCCTCTGGCAGTGGGTATCCACGGCACAGGACCATATCCACGTACTGATTCACAGGAATGGACTGGAACATCTGCACCACATCTGCATGGGTCTTGCCCAGCACACATGTACCATTTATATCCACTATAACATCACCTAAACGAGAGACAAAGAGTAAGTATGAATGAAGCAATGGTTCCAAACCCTACCTAGACAGCATGTTTAGGCAAAGTTATGATGCTATGCAAAAGACCTTGTTTTGGCCATCATCACATGATATGCCCAATTTTTAAAAAAAAGACATTTATTTGGTACTGACAAATTGTTCCATTGGATTAAAATTCACTACTTACCACAATATTTGTATGTAATATGCATTTTGTGTTTTAACTTAGCAGCATTTTAACATTGGATTCAATGGTAATCATTACTCAAGTTTCTCATGCACTTTTTGGACAGCCTGTTTCAAACAGTTGGATACCTTGTTATGGCCAAAAGAAATTAATTATAGAAATTAATACTTTTATTTAGCAAGGGTGCTTTAAATTGATCAAAAGTGATGATAAAGACATTTATAACGTTACAAAAGATTTCTATTTCAGATAAATGCTGTTCTTCTGAACTTTCTATTCATCAAAGAAACCTGAAAAAATATTGCATCAATTTCAGTAAAAAAGTATTTTTCTTCAGTACCAAAAAGTATCAATAAAAAAGTTCATAATTCTTATTAAAACACAATTACATCGAATATCTGTGTGCTATGCAATTTGTTTTAGTATAGCAACATGCTAACATTTGAATCATGCACTTTTGAAAAGTGCTGTTTGTGTGGGATGTGAGTGACCACTGTATTTGCGGTCTATATAGAGCCTTTTTAAATCAGTCACTAATAAGATTCAATTTTAGTAAGCATAGTGTCTTTGAAGCTATCTGACTGTGTATGAAGACAATAGGCAGCAATGCAAACTCACTCAGATCTGGAACATGGCCACTGTGTCAATTTGAGCACAAACATAAATCCTGCCAGTGTGTTTAAACTGTTCATTTTGATTCCAGCAATGAGAGCTGTTTTGACTCTTTCTGCTCTGTTCACGGGGGAGTGTGTATGAGTATGATATGCAGTGATAAAGAGGCAGTGCCCACGTAACCATTACTCCAGCTAAAATCAATGATCCGCTCAGTTGGTGCAGTCTGTCTAATGGGAAGTGTGTCTATTGATCAATGCAGAGGACGCTGGGGGATTCCTGCATCCTTTTCTACTCCTGACCAATCAATGGCATCCTTCCAGGTTTGCTTCACTTCTTGAAAGTCACTGTTCTGCATGAGACATCCTGCTGCTTATACAGTAATACTGGCACAAAGCACACAAACTGTCAAAGTGCTGTGAGCATCAATGTTTCATTCAGATAACCAGGAACTCAAAACCAACTGGGCCAGGTCTACCGCTGGCCATGATGGTTTTAGTGTGAGTTTAGATGTTTTGTTAACAGAATAAGTCAAATATTTCACACTGACCTCCAGATAAATATAGTCCACATAAAAACAACAAGCGCTGACTGAAATAATCACTTCCAGTCTGTTTGCCTGGCTTTATGCAACTTTTATGCTGTATACACAATACAGTCCAAAAGTCTGAGGTCAGTATGACTTTTTTTTAAAGAAATAAATACTTTTAATCAGCAAGGATGCATTAAATTAATCAAAAGTGACAGTAAACACATTTAAAATATTACAAAAAGTTCTTCTGAATTTTCTATTAATCAAATAATGCTGAAAAAATAAATGTATCTGTTTCTATAAAAAAATATTAAGCAGCACAACTGTTTTCAAAACTGATAATAATCAGAAACGTTTCTGAGCACCAAATCAGCATATTATAGAGTGATTTCTGAAGGATCATGTGACACTAAAGACTGGAGTAATGGCTGCTGAAATTTCAGCTTTAGCATCACAGGAATAAATTATATTTTAAAATATATTAAAATATAAAGCAGTTAATTGAAATTACAGTAATATTTCACAATACTGATTTTATTTTATTTATGATCAAACAAATGCAGCTTATCTGAATTTTGGCCATGACAATCTATTATTGCAGTTACAACTTTTTCAATTAATCCCATCCCCAGAAAAATGAAACAAATCGCTACTGGCTGCTTTGCATGCCAATCAGATGGCCTCTTCCTATCTAAGTGGGCTATTCTTGGCCAGAATAATCTTAAACGAGGACCAAACTTTATGCTTCAAGTCAAAAGTCTGGTGATGCAAGAAAATACCAAATGAACATAAGTAAATAGTGAGAATCTACAATTACGATTAATGTTTTGCCAGGTCAAAAAAAAAGGCTCATAAACAGCCCTCTATGGTTTTTTGATAGCTTGTTGACCAAACATAAGAATTTGCATAAAGAAATTGGATGCAGATGAATCTACCCTTCAGCATGCCTCTTTGAGCCAGCTGAAGCATGTTTATTGTGCCATGCTCGAATCCAGAATTAAATGTATATCTCAGTTAAACTGTTTTACAATTCTATGTACAAACCGATGTGTCTAGGGAGCTGAAGTATATAGGCAGTTGTTTCTTCACATTGTAATGGAGGGTAGTGAGTATTAGCCTAAGAGCTGCAATTATCGCCAAACGCAACTCTGCAGGAAAGCCAAGTTCCCCTGATGCTCGCCCACTGATTCTGATTTATTTTATCGCTATCTACGCGATCCCGCTGTGGGCACTTTCACAGGATTATTTACTTGGAATCTAGTAACCCGGCAATGCTCCAAGAAATGGATGTGGCATCCAGCAATGCACCACATATGGCACCATTCGAGACTGCAGCGATAAACACGAATGATCCAGGGTGTTAATGTGCATAACGATACTTAGACTAAATTAATTACCTGATGGCTTATCAACATTCATAAAATAAGCAACAAGTTGCATCAGAACTAAATGAACAGGAGCCGAGCGGATTTACCCGAAGCGATTTTGTTATCGTGTGCGGCGGGTCCATCTCTCAGGACGTTCTTCACTTGAAGGAATTCATCTGGTCGGTCTCCACCGATGATGGTGAAACCAAAGCCCTGAGGACTCTTCTTCAGAGTTGTGCGCAAGATAGCACCCTGCAGCTGAGATGGGTCCCGTGTGAATCCCCTTAAACCAGTTTCGTCTGAAAGAAGAGAGTTAGAGAGAGTATGTGAGACTAACAATTTAAGGCTTGTTTACAAGGTAAGACAAAGAGTACTTCTAAATGAGCTGTTTGTATAGAAATCTCTACAGTTTGTCAAAATGAGTGAAGCTGCCTTTTAAAATTGGCATGAAACAGAAGTTGCAATTGTCTTTCGGTCCCTATTGTGACATTTATGCAGTGAAATGAGGAAAAAGTAGGGCGGGACTTAATTCAGTCCATGGGGAATTGATTGGATTTTTGTCAATTGCTATCACTGTGATCTCATGTGAGTGACGGGATGTCCTGTTCTTCCACAGGTAAATGCCATTAGAGAAGAGATTTCATTGCAAGGGAATAGGTGCAGTTACTTTGATTAAAGATTATGAGGGCACATGAATTCAAAAAATAATGATGTGCACAGATAAATTATTTATACTAAACACTGCGATATTCCATTAAAAACAAGAATGTTCCTGCAGTGCTTCTTACTGTACTACCAGGCTGCGAAAGAAACAGAGTACAGCGGCACAGAGAGAGCTAGAGCAAAGGAGGGAGGTCTGGATTCCATTAGTCATTCATATTGAATAATGCAACAGAGAGAGCAACAGAGAGAGTAAAAGATACATTACTAAATGAGTGAATGATAGTGGGATTGTTCTGTATATATCCACATACAGTTCAATTAATTATCACAGTCTATTCACTACACTCTTCCTCAATTACTCCTAAACCATTTACCCTCACAGCAGCACATTCAGTTCTGGTTAAGAACTCCTAATTAATAACCACTACATAAGCAACATTTGGCAATGTTTTCATCTGATAAAATGTCCTCGGATGAGCTGATAATCATCCCTTTTTTTATTAAACCAATTTGTGGGGTCAGTGAGCACATGCAAATTTGTCAAGTGTATAAATTATGTTGTCATGGTGACCTCTCCAAGATGAAGTACTATAAATAAACTTTAAACACTGACATAAACATGATTTTTTTTTAAGAATGCTGCAAACCGAGAAGGAATTTAAGCAACACTGATGATTATTTAGTGGTCATAGCATCATGCAGTATATTAAATTATATTACTTTACTGCTTATTCTTGGAAGGTCATTTTATCATGTCAACAATCACAGACATTTTATAGGGAGATCTGAGTGTACACTTTTAATGTAAATAACAAAATATGTCTTTTTCCATGTATGAAGTGTGATAAACATTACCATTCAAAAGTCTGGGTCAATATAATTTATTTCATTTTTTGAAAGAAGTGTTTTATGCTCAATAAGGCTTATTTCGATCAAAAATACAGTAAAATAGTGATACTGTGAAACATTATTACAATTTAAAATGACTGCTTCCTATTTGAATATATTTTAATTACTCCATTCTTCAGTGTGATCCTTCAGAAATCACTCTTATATGCTGATTTGGTGCTCAAGAGACATTTCTTCTTATTATTATCATCAATGTTGAAAACAAGTGGAACAGAGGAACAGAAAGTTGCTAAACATAAAGGTCAAAAGAACAGCATTTATTTGAAATCAAAAAATAATTTGTAATATTATAAATGTCTTTACTGTCACTTTTGATCAATTTAATGCATCCTTGCTTTATAAAAGTATTCATTTCTTTCAAAACAAAACAAACAAGCAAAAACCTTACTGACCCCAAACTTTTGAATGGTATTTTATAAAAGAATAACTAATAAAAACCATTGAAATAGTGCACAATAATTTTGAAATAATGCACAATATTTCTAGATATCATTCTCTACTTAACCAATGATGCTTTTCAATTCTTGAGGGGAATATTGCACATTTCCAAATCCCATTCTACAATTACAGGTTATTACAAAAAGCCCTGGAGGACTGTGGAAATGATGTGTAGAAAGTATCCATTAAATAAAAGAGCCAGTTTCATGCTGCTCAACAAGTTATGTGAAGCGTAACAGCACTGAGCACTTACATCAGATAACCACACAGAGTTATGAAACAATAGAGACCACAAGTAGCACTTTACAGTTTCACCAGTTTGATGAATAATAATAAATCGAAAAGGATAGATAGCTGCATTTTCAGTCTTTCTAAACTCAGCTTAATCTAAGTGTATTTTCTTTTTTACATATGGTTTGAGTTTTCTGTCATCATTTATTCATCTTCATGTCATTCCAAATGATTTTTGGGTGAACTATCCCTTTAAGATAAAGGTGTTCAGCACCGACTCTGAATCAGCTCTAAATGGCTAATCATACACTAATTACAGTCATTTCTTAACCCAGCGTTTGTCTCATTTGAGAGTGCCAGCATCATCAGATGAGGCCACATCAATCTCATTAGGAGAGCAGGGATGGATATCTCACCATGTGTGGTGGGAACTGGATTTGCATAACAGCCACACTGATGAGTTGGACTGGCCCTATGAAACGGATTATGTTGATTGTAATAACCATGCCACCCATCTGAACTGTGAGCCACAAGTGCGTGTGAATTGGTTGTTGGACACAGGTACACACAAACCCATCCATGCATATTAGATTTATCCCTCCTGTACTGCTCTTTTCACATTCAGCTGGTGAGGGAATTCTGGGAAAAGGGGGAGAGTTGATGTTTATGTTCACTTTATTATGCTTCTCATGCATACAGGGCCACTGTTTCTCTCATAGGGCGAGGAGATTATGAGTTTAATTAGAGGTGTAGTATGAGCGCTGTATACATACATATATATGACCTAATTGCACAAGCGGCAATAGCTAAAATTGTTTTATAATTGCTTGAGTATATGAATAAAATAAATAAAATGCATGAATTTTGTCATGAATTGTATAGTTATGGTTATAATTTTCGATTTTTCTCTGAAAACTCTGCAGGACTGCATTATTTTTTTGTGCACTCGTCCCTGTCCTGTACTCAGCTAGGCATCACCATCCACTCATTAAAGTGTCTTGGCCAGCTAACAGAGCATAGCGTGGGGGGGGGGCTGCGTGTGCTTTCACTAATGAGACAGAACAGACGTCCACTGCCAGCCTTCCAGAGGGGATA
>JAFVLL020028272.1:0-11048 GCA_021397915.2 Tor tambroides
CGGAGAGATAAGGTGAGGACTCAAGTGCTGGAGAAATAATGATGGTTTATTGACAAAGAAAACAAAAACAGAACATAAACCTCCTCGAGGGGAAAAACCAGGCAGGCAGGCAGGGAAACACAGACACAACGAGACACCTTTAACAACACGAACGAAACAGCAACGGGACTGCAAACACAAGGACATTATAAAGGGAGCAAATTAACAGGGTAACGAGACAGACACAGGTGATATAACTGAAACACTAATTGATAACGAGAGGGCGGGGTCAGACAATAACGAGAGCACATGGCACAAAACACAAACAACAAGCCATGTGCTCAAACAAAACACAGCGACCTCTGGTGGCCATTAAGGCACACCAGCAGGTCGTGACACACCAAGGCTGCATTTGCAATAATGCAGTAAAAAAATAAATAAATATAAATAAATAAATATATATCAGCAGCAAATCAGCTTATTAGAGGGATTTCTGAAGAATCATGTCCAACTGAAGACTGGAGTAATGATGCTGAAAATAGACAAAATATATTCAAATAGACAATGCATCTCTCATCATTCTCAATATCACTGTGTTTATTGTATTTTTAGTATATAAACTAAAAAATACAATACTTTTATTCATATATATATATATATATATATACGTGTGTGTTTAAAAAATTTTTTTGAAAGACAAATTAGCGAGACTATAGAGTAAGGGAAGCTTGCATGTGGAACATTTCAAGAAATTAGATAAAATCACAAATCAGTAGTTTTGCTTTGGTCCATTAGTGGTGTACCAAAGTGAACGGTTCACCGCTGAACACAGACACAGACTGCTGGGGATAGAGTCTGTTTCTGTTATTGCCAGTCTTGCAGTATTGTCGATGCGGTTGTAGGTCTTGTACTATTTGTGGCCTGTATGTCTTCCATCAAACCGCCCTCTAGGATTAACAAAGTTTATTCAAGAGAATTTAATATTAACACCAGTGTCACTCTTTACTCTGTGTCTGTCTCTCGCTCACTCTCCCTCGCCTCTTTGTAAAGGTCAAGCACTGATGGATTATTATAAATTACTCACTCCCATTATAGCTGTATTGCAATAATGCAGATATTGATAGTACTGTCGAGAGAAAGAGTGCACATTGCCTTTCAAAAAGCATAACAGTCATGCGTGTAACGTAATAGCGGAGCAGAGTTTCCATCTCTGAAGACAAACGCATAACCATGCATAAATGCAGATAGACCCGGGGCCGTAATGCTATAGACGTCATTAGTACCAGCATCCAACTTCAAGTCACATCATATCTCAGTCTCTTGAATGAGATCATACCGCCTTTGGATCTAGAAAAACAGCAGTTATTTTTATCTGAAATTGGAACATTTTTTAACATAAAGCTGTAATGGAGAGCAACAGTGGGGTTCCCGGATGAATTCATTTGTACCACAACTTAAAAAACATTCAAGACAGACCTACCGTGAGCTTTGAGGATATTCTTTTATTTACATATACATACATTAGAGTTCAAAAGCATGATTTTGTTTTTAATGTTTCTGAAAGAAATCTCTTGGTCACCAAGGCTATATTTATTTGATCAGAAATACAGCAAAAACTGTAATATTATGGAATATTATTACAGTTTTAAATAACTGTTTTCAAGTAATATATTTTAAAATGTAATTTATTCCTGTGATCAAAGCTGAATTTTCAGAATCATTACTCCAGTCTTCAGTGTCAAATGGTCCTTCAGAAATCATTCTAATATGCTGATTTGCTGCTCAAGAAACATTTCTGATTATTATTAATGAAAGCAGTTGTGCTGCTTATTTTTTTTATTTTATTTAATTTTTTTTTATTTTTTTATTTGTTTTGTGGAAACTGCAACTTTTTTCAGAATTATTTGCTGAATAGAAAGTTCAAAAGTACAGCATTTATTTGAAATAGAACTATTTTGTAACATTATAAATGTTTTTTTTTTTTAGAAAACATTATATATATATTTTTGTTGTTGTTGTTACTGTCACTTTTGATTGCTTTAATATTTCCTTGCTGAATAAAAGTATTAAATGTATTAATAAAAGTATTAAAAAAAAAAAAAAAATCTGACCCCAAAGTTTTAAATGGTAGTGCAAACAAGTCAAAACATATTTATTTATAAAGTGTTGCATTTTTAATATATGTTTTTATATATTTATTAATCAAACAGTCATTTGTATATTTATAATATAAATTAATATCTTCTTTGGTTTGGTCCATGAATTTGTAACTGTTTATTTTGAATAATAAGTGGAGAAAATATTTCAACATCGTTGAACAGGCGGGTGATCACTGTTGCTCTCTATATTTCGCCCAAATGTTAAAGATATAATAAACTCTCTTACATCCATATGAGCTAAAAGGAAGATCAACAAACTGAATATTAGATGTTGCAGGCTCGCTACATGACTTTACATCAAACAGCCAGTGGTTCTTACGCTACCTGCAGATCTGTAGGCCAGAAGCGGGCTGCCTATTGGTTCTTACCCTGTAATAACTAATTCACATTTTATCTAAAAGCACCCTCATGCTTGTAGATATTTGAGGCTGTTCCATAGGGACATGGAGACCATGACAGACGGTGCAAGCTGAGCACTCTCACACGATTCTGCAGAGTTTGAACTGCTTGTCTGCTTCTGCTTTTGCACTGAACAAAATATGTAAGCATTAGTAGCAGACACGAACTCTCTGTATGCACAGGCTGGAGTGGCCAATGTCTGCATCCCCCTTAGGGACCCCAGTGCACTTCTACTATCAGTGTGCTCGAGTTGTTTTTATCTCACTCAACCTTCTCTCTGTGCTTCACATTCTTCATTGCATCAAAGGCATGTTGTCCTGATACTCTATTATATTTTATCTGCTCTCTGATTCAAGCATACTGACAGAAAATATGATGCCCTGAAGTATATACAATGCTGTCTCTTACAATATAGAAGACAT
Organism: Tor tambroides; assembly: GCA_021397915.2. Classification (NCBI taxonomy): domain Eukaryota; kingdom Metazoa; phylum Chordata; class Actinopteri; order Cypriniformes; family Cyprinidae; genus Tor; species Tor tambroides. The sequence goes on from JAFVLL020028272.1 coordinate 2,960, forward strand.
ATCAGAATGACTCTCACAGAAAAATGTCAAGAACATAGTGCGAGTTATAGCTCACAACAAAAGCATGATATATAACTATTATTAAATTATATTCCATTATATTACAATTTAACATATAATTACTATTTTTATTTAATATTTGAAATATAAAGGCTTATTTTAAGGAGCTTAATTTTTTTAGTTTTCAATTCTTATAATCAGTCAATCAATCAAATAAATAAAACTTGTAAAGGATTTATGCATCATAGTAGTATATTTTTGTTTCTCTTACAATTTACTACTACTACTACTACTAATAATAATAATACATTACGAACAAGTAAAAGCATCCTGTGTATTAGAGTAATGAGAATTTTGGGACAAATCTGCTTAATTTTCATGAAAATAATGAAAATGTATCTTTTCTGTAGTGAAATGTGTTTCTGTGAGATTCATTGATAAACTAGCCCAATTAAGTACATATGCATATATAGGTACAGGGATAGGATGTGCTGGAAATATTCAATACCTTTCAAAAATACACGTGACTCTGTGAAAAGCAGTTGTCCTGAGAATTAGATGTAGATAGACTAGTGGATAAATAACAGATAATACTGTGTATATAAATAGTCAGACAGACAGATCAATCATCTCACATTACCCATAACTCTCAGTTCTCACTGAATGTGGCCATTGTCAAAACCCAACAAAATCACAGTATGTTCCAAAGACCATTAACTGCTTTTTCATGGAGTCCAACCGATGAAGGGTGACAATTATTGTCTGCAGACAGGGGTGTTTTCCTCTATTGGTTGGGCATTGATGCATGGCAGTGGGTTGTTAGACAAATGTGAGATGCTGTGCATCATTAGTGCTGATTCATTTATGAAGACTAGATTGATTTCACTCTGCAGTAACTGTGTTTCTGAAAAAGAAACATGTCCTCCATTCGATTATGAGTTCTCTCAGAGTTACACGCAACGGTCTAATCACATTTGATGAATAATGTAATCAGAAGTAAGAATGGAAGGGGAGGAGTTTTGCACTGTAATTCACTGTACTGTGAGTTAAATCACTGCTTACACTGTTTAACCTCAATATGAGATATGGTAATTCAGGAACAATATCTCATCATGATATTATGACTTTGAGCAACAATGAGCAACCGCAGGAGATTCAAAGTTGTATAATTTACATCTCTGCCATTTTTCAGAATGTCTGGAAATGTATATTACTATAATGAGACAAACATTATTCACAAAAATTATACCTCACCACACCACAATAGATCTTACAAACAGATCTTTATATCACCGGGAATCCTTACATTTGCATGCATGACTCTGTTTTACTCTGACTCTCAGCAGAACTACACATTAAAAGTAGTACTTCAATGCATATATATATATATATATATATATATATATATATGATTTATCACAAATAAAAACTGATAACACAAATATTTTAATTTAACTAATAGTCTTAATATATAATAAATTATTTGCCTATCTTGGAATAGTATTGATACTTTGAATCAGCTGTCCCTCGTCGTTAATCTGTTTACTTGACTCTTAACCTTGACATACAATAGAATAACTGTACATCTTGTTAAAAGAGAAAGAAAGCAGATAATTAAGGTTGAATCGATACGGACACAGTTCCAGGCCTCGCTTAGGCACTTCATCACACTGAAAGGCTCCGTGCCTGAATGCATGTGATGAGGGTCTCGTGTCTGATAGCAGGTGCAACAGTCTTATTACTGCAGACGCACCTGTTAAAGGTCCCCTAACTGATTGTCTTGGTGGGAGAAAAATGTAGAATAATCAGCAAGATGAATTTCTGACTTCTGCCTTCAAGTCTTCAGCCTCAATCAAGTATTGGTTTCCAAATGGCATGGTTGTGTTTGAAGGTCCGATTTCTTCAGCATAGCTTTGCAGAATGACTTGCAGGACTGTAGTCTGGTCTATTTGCTGTCAGCCATGATTTAATAGCTAAAGTGTCCAGAAATGGGTGGGTTGCAGAGATAAAGTAAGCTGTAATCGGCTGGTTGTGTGATCACTCGAAAGTAAACTCTACTTTTGGAGACTTACATGAATAGTTCACCTAAAAATGAAACTTTAATGAAAATTTTCTTACCCTTACCCCATTGCTTTCTACATTAAAAAAGCAATTGCATCTGAACGAGGAGAGAAATCCAAAACAGTTCAAAACAGTTCTAGACAAATATGTGGATGGATTTTGATGTGAGAAACAACAGGGGATGGACTTTTTCACTGGAGGAAATGCTATTATAGATTATGGACTCATATTTTAAACCAGAAGTGATGGTTTAAAGCTAAAAAGCCTCTTCATAAGATGTTAATTGATGGCTTGGAGTGGTGTGGATTTCTTGTGGATTAATGTGATGTTTTTATCAGCTGTTTGGACTCTCATTCTGACGGCACCCATTCACTACAGTATTGAGTGAGCATAGGAGTATTGTAGTGTAAGTTTACAATTCAATTGTTTCTTTTAGTAAGCACAGAAAAAAAAAATCATTTGAAATGGTAGCTTAGAAACACTGATATCCCCATGTGCACTCCATACTGCATTTTAAATTGTCTTGTCCCAGGATTTGGGTGGGTTGTTTTTGACATTATAATTCTGAAGTAGCATTTGTCATGCCAACTGTTTCAAAAACAACTACAGATAGAAATAATGTTGCGCCCACATCAGGAGCCCAAGTCACTGCCAGGTTTGGGCTGCTGTGCAAATCCATGCCAGTTCGAATAAGTTTGTTTGCTTCAAACCAGATTTTTGGATAGATTTGGAACAGATCCTCACTCATGTCGTTTTGCCATCTGGGTTGGCTTCTTTTACTATAGAGAGAGAGAGAGAGATAATAGAGGTGGATGGAATGATGCTTTCATTTCAGAGTTGTGATGTCTACTGAGATTTTAGTTGTTTATTCAACATGGATTACATTTTGCTTATTAAAACTTCTCACCGACATAGAGGATCGTTTATTTTTATTAAAATCAGTTATTTTACAAGAAAGCATTCAGTCAGTCAGGTTTCAAGTGTATTTTAGGACCTTCAGTCGAATTGTAATATACCTGGAGAAAGCTGTATGCATTGCATTGCCACTGAACCTTTTTAGACAATTATAATTTTATAAAAGATTTCCCTGCATCACACGAATAGTTTGCATTTAAAATATATTCAAATAACATATTTTAAAACAAATTTTACAATATTACTATTTTACTGTATTTTTGATCAAATACATGCAGCCTTGGTGAGCATAAAAGATCTTACCCACCACAATGTCATCTTAACATATGTAAATATGACATGTCTTTTAAATTAATTGTCACATATCATATTTTATATCCAAAGCCATAAAAATGACACATTCAACATTTGTGTTTTTTTTTTTTCAGCTACTACACTCTTTATATATGTTTTATTTTAGTCCAGTTACTTAGGTCTATTAATTGTAGCTACAAAAATTCTGAAAAAAAAAGGATTATTGGGAAATAATATTGCAATTACAGTACACATATTAACCAGAAAGATTGTTTTTCTAATGCAAATGACTATTTTGCAATAATGTCAAGTGTTTTTGGATTCTGTAGGATAATACAGTCTTGAACAACAACCAAAGGCATTTGACAGAAAAGTTAATTTCATATTTTTAAGAGTCCTCATTAATATATGTGACCCTGGACCACAAAACCAGTCATAAGGGTCTTTTTTTTTTTGAAATTGAGAATAAATAAGCTTTCCATTGATGTATGGTTTGTTAGGATTGGACAATATTTGGCCGAGATACAACTATTTGAAAATCTGGAATTTGAGGGTGCAAAAAAATCACGTTTAAAGTTGTCCAAATGAAGTTCTTAGCAATGCATATTACTAAGTTTTGATATATTTACAGTAGGAAATTTACAAAATATCTTCATGGAACATGATCTTTATTTAATGTCCTAATGATTTTTGACCCATACAATGCATTTTTGGCTATTGCTATAAATATACCTCAGCGACTTAAGACTGGTTTTGTGGTCCAGGGTCACATATCACAATAGAATGTGATCTTTTCCCTCTCCTTTTAGGGTAAGTTAAGTTACAGATAGAGGTTTAGGGCTGTGAATGTTTAGTAAGGGACTTGATCCATAAACAAAAGATGTTGATCCAGGAACATGTCGTAGTTGGCTACATCATGTCGTGTTGAGTGGGCGCGTGAAGCTCCTGGCTTGCGTTTATTACGTTCGACATGCACAGGTCCCTTAGATGTGTCATTTTATTCTTGCATGTAGGGATTTTTGAACCATGTCATGTGTCCATCATGTTTGCAGGCTCTTAGCCCAATCACACTGAGCTCAAACCATTACTCAGACACATCCCCCGTCTGTCTCACTGCCGCCTGTCAAATGCTATTCTTCTCAAACACGCTACATGACAAAGCATGTCACCCCAACTGCAGCGCAATGACATCAGCAAGTCATGTCAGCGAGGCTTTAGAGCACTTTCATTGTATGTAGCAAAACGAGAAATTTAGCCTTGAAGGGTTAGTTTGCCCCAAAACGGGAATTCTGTCATCGTTTACTCACCCTTATGATGCATCAAACCCATGTGCTGTTATTTTGTTCCTGTGGAAAACATTCAAAAAGGTTCTTTGAAGAATTCTACACACTTATTTGTTCAGTTCACAGTGACCGTGACTGTCAAAAAAGCCAAAAATGCACCATAAAAGCACTGCACTGTAGATGTAATCACTACAAGTCATAATTCAGAGCTGCAGCTTGAAACAGATTTCCCATTTGTCAATATGTATGGTTTCAGAAGACTTGGTGCACGAACTGGACAGTATGTTTCTTTGTTTTGCCTTTCACAAACAAACTATAAATAAATACAAATTTCAATATGTATGCATACAGGTTAGTAATGGCATTGCACGGAGTACTTTTTGGGGACACTGTTATAGAGTGGAAAATGACTGAATTTAATTGCAAAACAAATACGTATCAATTATTTGATTTTTGCAGCTAAATGAATTCCTAACCTGTATGCCTATATTTAACTACACTCTTAAAAATAAAGGTGCTTCAAAAGGTTCAAACGATGCCATAGAAGAACCATTTTTGGTTCCACAAAGAACCATTCAGTCAAAGGTTGTTTAAAGAACCATCTCTTTATTACCTTTTTATAATCTGAAGAACCTTCTTTCACCACAAAGAAGCTTTTGTGAAACAGAAAGGTTCTTCAGATGTTGAAGGTTCTTTATGGAACCATTTAGACGAAAAGGTTCTTCTATGGCATCATGAAGCACCTTTATTTTTAAGAGAGTTTTAAGTTGCAAATAATTGCAAAACTGCAGTTATTCATTCTTGTTTTGCAACAGAAGTGAAATGCAGAATAAAAGAAGCATTGTGAAGAGAAATAAATATGTATCGCTTAGTAAAAAGAAGTGTCAAAATATTTGTGCAAAAAAAAACAACTTTATTTTACATTAAATACAGCTTTGTCTTTTGCAGTACTTTTACTAGTTTTTGCAACTGTATGTGTCATCGTTTTGACTTCATACACATTTTCCTTCAAGGCAGACGTGATCATGAAGCGAGGAAGAAATCACTTTAAATTCAAGTGGTTTTCATGAGCTGTTTCACAAGAACAGTTTATTGAGCACCGTCCCCTCTTGTTCCACTCTTTAAAGTCAATCACGGACATGTGTCAACGTGAAGATCCTCACACCTTCCTGAGAGCTCTGTACAAAAATGGAAAATTGTGTCACTGGTGTTGGAAAGGTTAATCTCCATGGACAGCGAAGGCCTTGCGAGGGCAGTCTGAAGATGGTCTTAAGGCTTTGCCGCATGCCATTTGTCATACTTTCTTTGGACAAGGCAAGTGGACTCCTTGATCCGGTTAAATTAACTGTCAACACAAATGCAGTGGTGGAAAGAAGATAAATAAAAAGTGGAAAAAAAATTGACAGTTGTTTATTTATTTATATACTTCAGGTCACACTGAAAGTATAAAGGATAAAGCTACTCTAAGAGCCTGTTTGCAGTGCAGATTAGTAACCTCTCAAAACCAATAAAGGACTGTCCTGCGCTTCACCTTTCATTGACAACTTTCTGTTTTCCTTTGCCAATTTCTCTCTAGTAAGTGAGCTAGAAACTTACCGTAAGAGGTACAGTGTGCTGAGGTTAAGTAAAGGTTGGAAATATAGCAAGCCAATGCCATATTTCAGCAAAAATGAAAAGGATACAGAATTTATGAGCAGGTCTCAATATGATCATACACTCTAGCATGCTTGCTTCTGGTGATAAATTGCATGTGACAGGTGTAATGTAATGTATTTTCAGGTTAACATTCTGGACAGTCATTGATGAAAATGGCATAGAGATTTTTTAAGAAGTGATCTTGATTTGATGAAGTTTAGTTTTGGTTTCTAATCTACTTCTGTCCTAGATTTAAACCCCCTGCTGCTTGCAAACAGTACATAAAATGATAATAACCTCCCCACCCCCAAACAACAAATCATGTGGCAATATTCATGTTGCTACCTAGATAACAGGGGACATTCTCAGAATTTTGGCTGGATTTTTGGCAAGGTTTGTCTTTAATATGTCCTCAAATACATTATTTATACATCTTTCATGCAACTTTTTTTTTTTTTTTTTTTTTTGCTGCTTCATTTTTTTCTTTTTTTAAATGCTACAACTTGTTAGAGAGAGAGAGAGAGAGAGTGAGAGAGAGAGAGACTCCTTCCCTTGTTTGCTAACCCTCTGGTGCTGTCATTTTTTACCCAAAAATGTTATGTTTTGTATTTTTTAGATTTTTTTTTTTTTTTTTTAATTCATTGGAATAGAATGGAAGTAGGAATGCTACCAAAATATTCTTAGAACATATTTTTGTAAGCTGAGAACCAAGTTAACATGGCAAGGAACATGGCTAAGTTGCAAAGTTCAAATAAATGTGGTAAAGTTCTATCAAAGTTATGAACTAACATTTTTCCAGTAATGTTAATAGAACATTTGTTTCAAAGTTATCTAGTCTTTAATAGCATTCTCAAAATATTAGCACAAAATTATTATTATACATAGCTCATGGAATGTTTTTTTTCTGAAACTAGTTGTACGTTCATTTAACATTAATACTTAATACTTAAAAAAACATGACATATTGAATATACAGAGAACATTTAGGAATAAAGTTTCCATAACACAAAAAGTAAGCAAAATGTTCTTAGAACGTATTTTTGTTAGCTGGGTATAGAAGTTTTCTAATGAGGACTCTGCAGTCTTTGTAAACGTGTAGAAGACTATTAGAACGCATGTTGCAGTTTGTTGATTATTGAATTCATCGCGTTATAGTGTTTCCTCCCCTCTTCTTTCTCTCTCTCACAAAGTGTCCTCCCGATCCACAGCACTTACTGTAATATACTAGAATTTGAGAGATATTTCAGGTCCATAAGTCTGGCAGCAGAGGTATTCATCAATAAAAAGAAGAAATTGGTTCTTCAAAATGTGTGTGAAGACAAGAAACTTAAGTTTAATATTTCAGGATCAAATGCTGTAAATAGATTAAAAAAGATTAAATGTTAAATGTGACTTCAGAGATAAAGCAGGAATGTGACAGAGCTTCTGTTTTATTACAGTGATTTGCATTTTTGCTTTATCATCACTTTAAATTCCATCAGTAATGTATTGTGGCCTCGGTATTAAATTGCATTTTAGTGAGGAATAATGTTTTTAGTGGACTATGCTGTCATCCACTTTTCCAATAAATCAGGAACAAAGACATTGGGCTTCATTCATGAAGGATGAGCAGAATTAATTTTTAGTGTAAATCGATTATAAATCAGTTCTTTTTAAAAATGTGCCATTGCCTTGGCCATTTATGAAAGAATGGTTTTAATAATGATTTAGACAAAAAAAAAAAAAAATGTTCTTATGGATGAGGCTCGATGTGGCATTAAGAGTGGCCCATCAGTAAGTTTCACAATAAATGATTTACAATATTTGAATATAATAACTTTTATAATTAAACAACTCTATGTAGTTGTTTTGTTTGTTTTCTCTGGCATCTAATTCATTTAGACAACTTTTTTTTTTTTTTT
>JAFVLL020028273.1:0-15593 GCA_021397915.2 Tor tambroides
GCATACTATCCACCCTATCTGCCCTAAATAGTATTGAAAATTACTACTATCACATAGAATTTAGGATGGATAGTATGCACATTGGGACGCAGGCCATGTAATCCACGCAAAGGTATGCGGTATAAAAGTCCGGTGTGTCATAATAAAAGCTCTTCCTGTCTACGGCTAGCCCGCTCCCCACAATGCATTGCGCCGAACGATTACGCACACACAGGAGCGCGCTTCACCCGGCCTCACTGCCCGCACTGTCGTTTACAAGCCGTCCAAATCCAAGCGGATTATAGCGCGAAAACTCCAGCACACACAGCCAGTGCCTTCCAGCAGTATGGAGTCCACCACTAAGAGAGACGCGGAGAGCAGCTGCGTGCTGTGCTGCCAGGACATCGACATGTTCGCGGTGGGGAAGTGCGATCACCCGGTGTGTTACCGCTGCTCCACCAAGATGCGGGTGCTGTGCGACCAGAAGTACTGCGCCGTCTGCCGGGAGCAGCTCGACAAGGTACCGCCGCCTCTCCTCCAGCAGCGAGCGCAGGCCTCGGCCACACACACACACACACACACACACACACACACACACACACACACACACACACACACACAGACAGACACAGAGAGCACCAGTAGGCTACATAGATTTATAATGGGAGCGGCCGTTTGTCGCGTCGCTAGCAGTGTGGAGTTGTTAGTCAGGAAAATGAAAGTTTAGCTCAGTTGTCATCTTTCACAAGTGAAGTTGAGGTAGTTGTTTGACTAATTGTTGTTATGACTTCTGTTTTTGATTGTAGATACATTTGGAAACATGTTTTTAGTTTAGAAGTGAGCTGGTTTAGCGTAGCAGCGGTGATTTATTGCCTGACGTTTCCCGTGACAACCAAGCAGCTCGCTAGTTGCCTTCATGGTGTGGTAGTTCACTTCATGTGGGTTAACAGATGTGACCCTGGACCACAAAACCTGTCATAAGAAATCATCTGAAAGCTGAATTAATATGCTTTCCATTGATATATGGTTTGTTAGGATAGGACAATATTTGGCTGAGATACAACTATTTAAATATCTGGAATCTGAGGGTGCAAAAAAATAATAAATAAATAAATTAATATATATAGAGAGAGAGAAAATCGTAAAAAAATCAAGTTCTTAGCAATACATATTACAAATAAATGAAGTTTTGATATATTTACGGTAGGAAATTTACAAAATATCTTCATGGAACATGATCATTCATGATTTTTGGCATAAAAGAAAAATGGATAATTTTGACCCATAGAATGTATTTTTGGCTATTGCTACAAATATACCCGTGCTACTTAAGACTGCTTTTGTGGTCCAGGGTCACATATATGAGAGGGAAGGATATATCATGAGCAAAGTTGTGTGTTTTTTTTTTTTTTTTAAATAATTAGATAGACGTGATTTTGGGACAGCTCGGCTGAATGGTGCTGTTGTGTAATCAGCTTCAGATAACTCTCTACTAGACAACGTGTGCTTTCTCTGTCAGCCTGTCAACGTGCGACGTCAGGTTGACAGTGCGTGGCTCACGTGACAATTCGTCGAGAGTGCGCGCTTCTCTTAATTTGCCTGTTAAGCACAAGTTACAGTAAGGCCAAAGTATACTTCACTTTTTACGCGTACGCGAGGGACAGCGTAATCAGCAAGTCTGAAACTGAAAACATTTAGTATTCAGTCCTTTTTGCTTAATTGACAACGTTGTTCGTGCTTTAGAAGGTGTTTCATTCTTTAAAAAAAATACTTGATGTTTTTTCTCTTCTGTAATTAAAAAAAAATATTTATTATTATTTTTCTGATTTTCCAGGTGGTCTTCTTAAAGAAACTTGAACCCTTTTCCGCTCTGAACATTCATCAATATCAGTGTGAGAAGAAATATGACATATACTTTGCAGATGGAAAGATATATGCTCAGTTCAGGTATGAACCTTTTTTTTCAGCGGGGATGAGAAAAACTATCCTTCTGACAATATTCTATATATGTATGTATTTGCTCAGTAATTGTTTCAACTAAACATTCATCGTAGATTGAAAAGTTGAGATACATTCTGTTGAAAATAATCAAGGCAGGATTCCCAAATTTTTTTTCTGAAGAACCAAAAAGGAAATTTTATTTAACTATGCTTATATGTACCAAAACATATTGTATTAAAATAATAATGTAACAGTGCACAATAATAAACTGCAATATTTACCTAAAATTGTTGTGCGAATACTTAAATCTATAAAAAATGGCACAGACTTTGATATTTTTGAATTTGGCGTGACATGAGTTGAACGAGTTTTGTTGCCGTCATCTTTCAGCAGTTTACTTGCCAAATAAAAAGTGCATTTAAGTCTTGACAATATCACATCATTGCCAGTCCTATTTTTCAGCTTAAAATCAACAAAATTTGAAATTTGTTCCTTACAAGCTCTTTTTATCTTTTATAACAAATGCAGGAAGATTTTGTTACATGAATGTCCACAATGCCCAGAACCAAAAGTGTTCTCCAAATTTGAAGAATTAGAACAGCATATGCGGAAACAACATGAACTCTTCTGCTGCAAGTTATGTGCAAAGCACCTGAAGGTAGCGTATTGCATGTTAATGAATTATTATTTTTTTGCACACACCTTATTCCTTCAATGAATAGTTTGCTCTGTGTTCAGATATTCTCATACGAGCGGAAGTGGTACAATCGGAAAGACCTGGCTCGACATCGAACGCAAGGGGACCCGGATGATACCTCGCATCGTGGGCATCCGCTTTGTAAATTCTGTGATGATCGATACCTGGACAACGATGAACTGTTGAAGCACCTGCGGCGAGATCATTACTTCTGCCATTTCTGTGACGCAGATGGAGCTCAGGAGTATTACAGGTAAAAGACCAGTTCTGGTTCACTTTTCTTTTTTTTTTTTTTAAACTTGTTAGTATGGTTATGTTAAATTGGTTTATTTCCAGATGCAGCTCACTGTAGCTATGTTTACATGCACCCAAATGATGCCTCAGTTGAACTGAAAAACTTTTCATGTAAACTCCTCAGTCGATCTAATTGATATAATTTTGAATAAAATTTCAGTCTTATTAAAAGGGGTGGTGTAGACCTGAAATCATCCAAATACTAAGGAGAATGAAAATAAAAAGGAAAAAATTAAGCATGTAAATGAAAATTAGCGGATGTAAACTTACCTAATGTAGGGCCTATATGAAATCTGTTCAGTTGTTCCTCAAATCCTGTTTTAATTTTCTTAATTATCTTGATACATTTGTTTTTAATTTTTTAAGGTTCCACTTTAATGGTTAAATACATTTTTTTGGTTAAATTATGTATCATTCATTGAAGAAAGGACCTATACAATTTAACAACAATTTTTAAAGGCCCTGTTTCTCAAATTCTGTTCTTGTTTTATTTTTCCCAAAGTTCATGTTTTTGGGCATTTCATTTTAATAGTTTATTTATTTATTTACAATAATAGGGACATGAGCAATGTTTTTTTTTTTTTTTTTTTTTTAATAAATTCTTTGTTGTCTGTTTTAATTTTTCTGGATTTATGGTATAATGCAAATGTATTATCGGTGATAAGCATAGAAGGCATAAAACTTTTTAATTAGAAATACATTCTGCAGTACAATAGTAATGTATTTCTGCCACTGTTTGTTAACGTTAAAAGCATGTTAAACTAAACTTTTATTTTGACAGGTCGCCACAAAGACCTTTAAGTTTCTGTGTGTATATAACAATATTTTTAAGTGAATTTGTGAAATGCTTGTAAACGGATGTCCTCATATAGCAAGATGGCAGATGCTAAGAAAAAAACAAGCATCACTCATGCTTCAGTGTGTGTACTAACTGGCGCACTCATTTAGACAGAGACCTGCAGAACATGCAGACTTCATAGCAGTCTTTTTGCACTGTAATTTTCACAATTTAAATGTTAATTCACTTAATTGAAGTATTATTTTTGTCCTATAGTGACTACCAGTACCTCAGCGAGCACTTCAGAGAGAGCCATTATCTCTGCGAGGAGGGCCGCTGCAGGACAGAGCAGTTCACTCACGCTTTCCGCACAGAGATTGACTATAAGGCTCACAAAGCTGCTGCCCACAGCAAAAACCGGGCTGAGGCACGGCAGAATCGCCAAATCGACCTTCAGTTCAACTATGCACCCAGGCAGCAACGAAGAAATGACGGTAAAGCTGAATTTACGCTTTCTGTGAGTTGGATATAACTTTGGGGTCGCATGCCTTAATCAAGCTCATCTGGATGTCTGTTTAGGTCTGACAGTTGGTGGCGATGACTATGAGGAAGTGGATCGCTTCAACAGACCGGGAAGACCAGGAAGAGGACGAGCCCCAGGAGGACAGCAGAATGTCAGGAGCTGGAGATATAATCGGTAGGTCCTCATCAGTGCTGCATTCTGTCATATAAGAGAGCTTATGAAAGACTGAGAGAGTTGTTGTCCTCAGAGAGGAAGAGGACAGAGAGATTGCTGCTGCTTTGCGAGCTTCGATGGCCAGCCTCCGGGAAGAGAGAAGCCATGTGCAAGAGAGAAGCAGTCAGAAGCCACGCAAAGAAGAAAAGATGGAGCCTGATGACATGAGAAACAACAGAGGCACTACTAAACAGACGAACGAAATGCAAGGTATGGCAATCGAAAATCTATCTATCTATCTGTCTATCTATCTATCTAATTTGGAAGTTGATGAAATTGCATGTTTGAATATATTTCAGCTCGATCAGTGAAGAACAATGCCCCTTTGGCTGGTCAGGACTTCCCAGTTTTAGGGGCAGCTGCACCTCCAGCCCCAATTCAAAGGTATGTTTGTTCTGTTTTTAGTAAGATGGGTCACTTTTATGTATTTTTCCCATGTAGGAATACTAAGACAATTTCTTTTTTAGAGGGGCTTGCTTTCTTGATTAATTTGTTCAGATATATTAATGAATTCAAATTTGTTCAATGACATAAATACACCCCTTTCTGTGATATTTTTAATGTCTGTATTGAAATTTAGATTTTTTGGGGACATAGTCAAAAACATCAGGCTGATATAACTGTCTTGCAGTCGTTAATTTAAATAAAGCTGAAATATTGGAAAAACTTAAGCCTAAATGAAAATTAGAAATGTTGCCTTGGCAGAAAACTGAAACAAAATAAGTTTAAGTTAAAGCTAAATAAAAGTATAAAAAAACCACAAATAAAAACTAGTAAAATGACAATCACATAACAAAATGACTAAAATCTAAAGTAAAATTAAAATGAAAACTACAAATATAAAAATAAGTGCTAATTCAAAAAATAATACATTTTATAATAGTATATAAATAATACTAAACTAACACTACCTGAAATCATTATTTCATAAAAATGACTTTAATCCTCCATTGTCACGTGATGCAGCCGACATGCAAAACATACACCGCTTTCTTTTTTTCTTTTTTTATGTCTCTGTTTTGTTTTGTTTTGTTTTGATTTATTTTTGATTTTTAAATGGGCATAAATTCAAAAATGTCAGGCTGATACAGCTGTCCTGAAATCATAATGAAAGAAAGGGGCCTCTGAATTCTTGAAAAGGAACCGTTAAGTACTTTGGTGTAATCTTTTATTATGTCCACCAAATCAAAGTCATATGGTGCAAGCAACAAATATGCAGAACAAAACAGGAAATGATGTCAGAGAGGACCCAAGCCATTTCTGCAGGTCAGATTATCAGTTTGAGAGTTTGAGTGGGCTCATAGTTATGGGTATATGCAACAGCAAGAAAAGTGCTTAAGCTTAATTTAATCAGATCAGTATTTTACAATGTCTGTCTTCCTATCATTGCAGCAAGATCAAACAAACTTCTGTCTCTCTGAAGGAAGATGATTTTCCGAGCTTGTCTGGCTCAGTAGTTTCCGCTCCAATGACACCTGCATACACAAATCAACCCAAGAAACATTCATCCTTCCAGGAGGAGGACTTTCCTGCACTGGTCTCCAAGATCAAAACAGTAAAGCCACAATCAAACACAACTTCAGCCTGGTCTCAAGTTGGAAGCAAACCTGTGGTGGTTTCCAATAAACCTGTGGTTCTGCCCACCAAAACAGCCCCTACAGTCTCTTCATCCATACTGTCCGCCAGTGACCCACCGCCCAGTGGAAGTGTGCCTCAGCCTCTCACTGCTTCCTCATCTCGCCGCAAAAAGAAGCTGACCTCTGCTGAAACCCACAAAGCTCCACCTAAAGTCAAATGTCCGTCCTCATCGGATGACGAGGACCCCCAAACCGGCAGAACGGCTCAGGAGATCCGCACGGTACCGACTATGCTTGATATCTCCACTTTGTTGACGGTAAAAGGTGGCTCATCTCAGCCCAACCCCAAAACCAACAAGAAAAAGAAGCAAGCCACAACTTCATCTCTGGATTCCCCCTCACACACTCCTGAATCCGTGTCCAAAATGGCTCACAAAGAGAACGTTCCCGAGACGAAGCCACCAGACAACAGTCTCCCCTCCAAAACAAACTCTTTTATGAATGGACTCTCGGAGAAACCAGCAGAAGCACTGTCCCCTACATCATTTCCTGAAAATATTCCTTCCCCTTTAAAGCAGACGGTAACCGACCAACCTCCTCCACCCAAAGAAGAGGAATTTCCAGCACTTACCTCCAGAAAACCTCCACCTGGTAAGCTGGTTCCTTGCCTTAAAGAGGCAGTGCCCAAAATGACATTGTTTCTAAGTGCGTACTTGTGTTTTCAGGCTTTAAAAGTGCATTTCCGTTGAAGAGCACTCAGAGTGTGCTGCCGCCGCCTCCTCCTGGCCTTGGGCCTGTTGTCGGCAAACCTCCTCCAGGATTCACCGGCATCCCGCTCAACAGTAATGTGGTGGAATCATCAATGCCGGCTGTTAACAGGTTAGAGACTGTGATTTGTGCTGTTATACTGTGCTGTTATATTCCCTGTTTTGAGTCACTGTTGTATTTTGAGTACATGAAAGTTGACCATTTATTGATGGCAAGCAATGTTTTTAATAGTCTTAGGCCTGGTATTACAGTCAGGGCTTAGGTTAAGTCAGGATTAGGCCATAGTTCAATTAGGACATTTAAGTTTATATACATGCACACCAGTAGTGTTTGTATCTAAGGCATCTTAAGACAAAACAATGAAACTGACATATTTTAAGATCAGTCAGTGCAAGTTTCTTTCAGTTAAACCAGCTCAGACATGCATTTTAGTCTGGACTAGACTAGACTTGGCTTAAGCTAGGGGTCACCTAGTCTCGCGTAGCCAGACCTCAGACTGACGGCTGAAGGTCTGGAATGTATGGTAGCTTTCATTGGCCAAGACCCGCCCATGAGGCCGTTTGACCGACATGTCAAACAGCCAGTCACAGTTCGTTTTGTTCAGCGTCACGTTTCGGGGCGTGGAACTGTCGTCACAATAACAAACCGGTGTGTGAAACTCTCGGATGTATTTTAAAGTTTCTATGCCGCGAACTTTAAATATTTCACATACTTTTGAAAATCCAGCATTTAGTTGACCTGATAAGCGTTTGTCGTCACATTTGTAAACACGACGACTTTCTTCTTTCGTGAGGGGATTTGGCGCCACAGCATCTTTGTTTCCCGGCGGACCGAAAATAAACAACTTCGACATTCCTGAAGTGTTTCCAGAAAAGTGTGCCATATGCATCAGACGTTTAGCCAACGTTCCGTGGGCGTGACATCTGAGGCTGAGACTAGGGGTCACCAAACTTGTTCCTGGAGGGCCGGTGTCCTGCTGAGTTTAGCTCCAACCCTAATCAAACACACCTGAACCAGCTAATCAAGGTCTTGCTTGGTGTCCTTGAAACTTCAAGGCAGGTGTGTTGAGGCAAGTTGGAGCTAAACTTTGCAGGCCCTTCAGGACCAAGTGTGGTGACCCCTGGCTTGTCTGTGAAACTGAGGGTTAATGTTATAAAGCCAATATCTGAGAGAATGTTGATATAATTCCTTAATACGTTTTTTTAACAATGTGTTAAAATTGAGGGAAAAAAGTGATTTTGTTTTCCACGGGACAAAATGAACTTTTCTGAGCTTTTTCTTTTTTTTTTGCAGTTCTCCTGAAGAGTCATATCAGTGTAGCCACAGTTACAGTTCACCTCATGAGGAACTTATGAGGTTCATCTTATTAGGAACTTTCTTTGACAACCAGATGATGTCCAAATACTGTTAATTACTCTTATTCTTTTCTGTAATTACACTTTTTGGGTTTGAAATTAAACATTTGATGTACATTTATTTTACCTTACACTTCCATTACATAATAATAAGAATAATACAAGATATTACAAGATGATAATCAGAAATATCAGCATATCAGAATGATTTCTGAAAGATCATGTGACACTGAAGACTGGAGTAATGATGCTGAAAATTCAACTTTGCACCACATAAATGAATCACATTTTAATCACAGATTTGACAACAGATAATGGTTTAAAAATTCACCAAAATTCTAATTTAATAATTTATCATTAATGAATGTAAAAATAGAAAAGCGATATAAGTGTTTTCTTATTAGGCATTGTGTTTTCTTTCAGAGTGACACCTGCTGTTGGATCCTACCTCATACCTGACAATTTCCAGCAAAGAAACATGGACCTTATTCAGTCTATTAAGAATTATCTTCAAAATGATGAAACCAAGTTCAATGAGTTCAAAAACTATTCAGGCCAATTTAGACAGGTAACTATCAAACCAAGACCATTTAAATTCAGTTAATATTAGTCTCACATATTATTATATATTAGTTCTGCTAGTTTAAGCAAACTGTACTAATTCCTTTGTAATTATTATGTAGCTCTATGAGCTTGTTAATTGAGACATGGAATATTTTTAAATATATTATTTCCAAAATACACTTGTCACATCGTGCAGGACCCTTTAAAATGAACTAGTGAAGAAAAATGTGTTTAAAAATAGTGGAAACTGGTGACCCATTATAGAACCTATGATGCACACTGCCTCACACATACATTGTGTCGATGTATTACCCATTAATATTTTCATTGATCTCTAATTTTCCTCTTGAGCAGGGTATAATACCTGCTGTCCAGTACTACAAAAGCTGCCAGGAGCTGCTGGGAGAGAATTTCAACAGGGTTTTCAATGAGCTGCTGGTTCTCCTACCAGACACTCGCAAGCAACAGGAGCTTCTCACTGCCCACGGAGACTTTAAGGCTCT
Source organism: Tor tambroides (assembly GCA_021397915.2). Classification (NCBI taxonomy): domain Eukaryota; kingdom Metazoa; phylum Chordata; class Actinopteri; order Cypriniformes; family Cyprinidae; genus Tor; species Tor tambroides. The sequence goes on from JAFVLL020028273.1 coordinate 9,193, forward strand.
CGAGAAACAGCAGCAAGGCTCCAAGCCCAAAAAAAACAAAAAGAAAGCCTGGCAGACAGGCACCACCAGCAACAGCCTGGAGCTGGACTGCCAAGTGTGTCCCACCTGTAAGCAGGTGCTGGCTCTAAAAGACTTCAACACCCATAAAACCCTACACATCGGCGATGATGACTTCCCCTCTTTACAGGCCATAAGCAAGATTATCAGCTAGCTGCCAGCAGACGCACATCCACGGCTCTCTGTGACACAGGACCTGGTGCTGCACCAGGATAATGGTGAGATGCTTGAAAGGATGAGGGGTTTCTGAGCTGCAGTGGTAATGTTTACTCGGATTGTTCAGATTCTGAAAGTTTTGATGACACCTTTTTTCGAAGGGGAAAGATCAACCCTAAAAAGTGCTAGTGGAACTATATCTGTTTGGAAGAGAAACAGGTTTAATCTACTTGAAAGCTTGAGTTCTAATGTTGATTCATTTATTACTCCTCCAGTTCATCTTTTTCATCAGGTTTTCCAGTGCTGTTAGCATGGTCATTTGTTTTTTTGGCTGCCTTTGGAAAAATAACCTATTTATTTCAGAATGCTCCTGCCGTTTGATTTGAAATGTATTAATTTCTCATTTGTTTACAAACTCTACAGTACAGAAAAATAAAATGGTTAATATATAGCATTTCTTACAGTAAGCTACAGTGATCTGTCTACTGACGTTTGACAAATTGACATTTTTTTGAATGATTGTTTGTGTAAATTATTTGCAATTAAACAATCAAGCCAGGCACTCTTTAGGCCACATGTGATTGTGAGGAAATTTCACCTGCCTTAAAATATACAGGAAAAACCAGAGGGACGTTTTTAAAAGGTTGTCACATGGGATGATAATACAGAATGTTTTTGTATAAAATACCAAATTAGTACAGATGGATAATTCTTTAAAAAAAATTTTGTTAGATTTGTTAAATACCATTGTGCTTCACACTCCCACAGAGTTGACTGTTGAGACTTCAGTGCGGCCACCTTTTCTCATATCTCTTTCAGGAACTGCTATTTGTGCCACGGCCTTGTGGTCAACAATTTGCGATGTGTCAGGACATATCTGCAGAATAAATGCTGGTCAAACATTATCAACATTTTGATTAAGTTATTCAAGCTCCAGTTTGTGTATTTCATCTGTTTGTTTTGTGCAACATACTCGAAAATGTTAGCTACAGAGATACCTGAAGGAAGTGTTCACACAAAAATGAAAATTCTGTCATTTTAAGAAACCCTTTATTACATGAGATGCAAAAGGAGATACAGGTGCATCTCAATAAATTAGAATGTCGTGGAAAAGTTCATTTATTTCAGTAATTCAACTCAAATTGTGAAACTCGTGTATTAAATAAATTCAATGCACACAGACTGAAGTAGTTTAAGTCTTTGGTTCTTTTAATTGTGGTGATTTAGGCTCACATTTAACAAAAACCCACCAATTCAACAAATTAGAATACTTCATAAGACCAATAAAAAATTTTTTTAGGGAATTGTTGGCCCTCTGGAAAGTATGTTCATTTACTCTATATGTACTCAATACTTAGTAGGGGTTCCTTTTGCTTTAATTCAGCGTGGCATGGAGGGGATCAGTTTGTGGCACTGCTCAGGTGTAATGGAAGCCCAGGTTGCTTTGATAGCGACCTTCAGGTCATCTGCATTGTTGGGTCTGGTGTCTCTCATCTTCCTCTTGACAATACCACATAGATTCTCTATGGGGTTCAGATCAGGCGAGTTTGCTGGCCAATCAAGCACAGTAACACCATGGTCATTGAATCAGCTTTTGGTACCTTTGGCAGTGTGGGCAGGTGCCAAGTCCTGCTAGAAAATGAAATCAGCATCTCCATAAAGCTTGTCAGCAGAAGGAAGCATGAAGTGCTCTAAAATTTCCTGGTAGATGGCTGCGTTGACTGGACTTCAGAAAACACAGTGGGCCAACACCAGCAGATGACATGGCAGCCCAAATCATCACTGACTGTGGAAACTTCACACTAGACTTCAAGCAGCTTGGATTCTGTGCCTCTCCACTCTTCCTCCAGACTCTGGGACTTTGATTTCCAAATGAAATGCAAAATTTACTTTCATCTGAAAAGAGGACTTTAGACCACTGACAAACAGTCCAGTTCTTTTTCTCCACAGTCCACGTAAGACGCTTCTGACGTTGTCTCCGGTTCAGAAATGGCTTGGTAGCGAGCGTGGTGACTCTTCATGCACTGACTCCAGCTTCAGTCCACTCCTTGTGAAGCTCACAAGTCTTTGAATCAGCTTTGCTTGACAGTATTCTCAAGCTTGCGGTCATCCCTGTTGCTTGTGCACCTTTTCCTACCCAATTTCTCCCTTCCAGTCAACTTTGTATTTAATATGTGTTGATACAGCACTCTATGAACAGCCACCCCTTTCAGTAATGACCCTCTGTGACTTACCCTCTTTGTGGAGGGTGTCAATGACTGTCTTCTGGACCATTGCCAAGTCAGCAGTCTTCTCCATTATTGTGGTATTAAAGAACAAGAGATACCCGGAATTTATACTGTAGGGATGGTCATTAATTGAAACTCAAATGTAAATATTCTAATATTTTGAGATATTGATTTTTGACTTTCATGAGCTGTAAGCTCTAATCACCAAAATTAAAAGAAAAAAACTTTTGAAATGTTTTACTTTACATTTAGCAGACGCTTTTATCCAAAGCAACTTACAGTGCATTCAGGCTATACATTTTTTTATCAGTATGTTTGTTCCCTGGGAATTGAACCCACAAACCTTTTGCGCTGCTAAGGCAATGCTCTACCACTGAGCCACAGGAGCCACTTTACATGCAATGAATCTAAAATATATGAAAGTTTAATTTTTTAAAATAACTTACAAGAAAAAATGAACTTTTTCACGACATTCTAATTTGAGATGCACCTGTATTAGGCTGTTAGGGACTGAGGACGTTATTGAACATTCACTTTCATCTTTCCATTCAGCAAAAGTGAAAGAGACTTTCTGCCGAACATCTCCTTTTGTTCCACAGGAGAAAGAAATTCATACAGGTTTGAACATGGGTGAGAGGGTAATTTTTGAGTGAGTTACGGCGGTCTTATTTAACATGTTTTGGTTTTGATTGTTAGATTGGGTCTTAAGGTATATTACTTTTCACAAGCTCAAGTTTTGTTTTTTTAAAAATTTTAAAACTTCTTAAACATTGGGATATATCTGTACAATGAACTATTTGAAGCAATTAAAGGAATAGGTCTTCCAAAAATAAAAATATGCTGAAAATTTACTTTTCCCCCAGCCCATCCAAGATGTAGATGTATTTGTTTCTTCATTGGAACAGATCTGGAGAAATTTAGCATTACGTCACTTGCTCACAAATGGATCCTCTGCAGTGAATGGGTGCCGTCAGAATGAGAGTCCAAACCGCTGATAAAAACATCACAATAATCCATAAGAAATTCACATGACTCCAGTCCATCAATTAACATCTTGTAAAGTGAAAAGCTGTGTTTTTAATAAGCAGATCCATCATTAAGGTGTTTTAAATTTAAACCATTGTTTCTGGCCAAAATAATGAGTACATAATCTGTAATAACACTTCTTCCTGTCAAAAACTCTATCTCTGTTTAGTCTATCTTCATCCTCTCATATAAATCACCAACATGTTTGTTTAGAACTGGTTTGGACTGTTTGTGCATGTAAAGCAGGCTTGACCTATGCATATTTCTCCCCTGATTCAGATTGAGAAGACTTTTTCAAGAAATACAGTATAGTGGATATGGACTTGTATTTTAAATGAAAGCAACAGTTTGAAGTTAAAAACATCTTTAAACATGTAGTTTTTGATTCACAAGTCATTAATTTATGAATGGAGTAGTGTAAATTACTTGTGGATTGTGATTGTGATGTTTTTATCAGCTGTTTGGACTCTCATTGTGACGGCACCCATTCACTGCAAAGGATCCATTGGTGAGCAAGTGATGTAATGCTAAATTTCTCCAAATCTGTTCTGATGAAGAAACAAACTCTATCTTGGTTGGTTGGAGGTTGAGTAAATTTTCAGCAAATGTTTTTGTGTGAATTATTTCTAATGTAGAAAGCTCAAAATATTACAGGGTCTGGGTTTCAGAACAGAATGATCTCGTAATGGTGTCATAATGAAGTCATTAAAAGAGCACAATACAGGTGATCCAAACATGTCTTTATTTTCATAATGTCTGACAACTGCAGTCTGAAGACATTCCGACTGACAACGACAAATCTTTTGTGTATATCTTTCAATCACAAGATGGGATATATTGCCTGCAAATACAGTATGTAATATGTATTGAAAAAGAGTCATGGACAAGCTCAAGGCATTTTTACTGATGCAAATTTTGCACTTTGTCTTTCAATGGGGTACGAATACAAAAACTAAATAAGGCTTATATTTTCACATCTCTTCATCATCTATAATACTTTTTAGAGGTGCAAATTTTGATCCAGCAAAACATACCTCAGTGGATCACTCCAAAACTGTCCCATAATATTGGTCCATGAAGCATTTTAACAGGAGTGCAGAGTTAAGTACAGGAAACACAAGACCCTGACCACTTTCACAAACATACCCCATTTACATGTATTGAGTACAGTCACTATCATTTGTGTATGTTGCCCTATCTCTGAACACAGAAACATTACCAAAATCTACCACATATCAGACAAAGCACTGATGATGGTCACCAAACAGCTTTTTTTTTTAAACAACAGCCAACTGATGAATATCTGAAGGGTGTCCCTAACAAATTACTTTGCAAACCACTGGCATATGCACTGCCATTCAAAAGCTTGAGGTTGCTAAGATTTTTTAAGTCTCTTCTGCTCACCAAGGTTGCATTTATTTGATCAAAAATACACTAAAAACAGTAATATTGTGAAATATTACAATTTAAAATAACTGTTTTCTATTTTAAATGTAATGTCATTTATTCCTGTTAAGACAAAGCTGAATTATCAGCATCATTACTCCAGTCTTCAGTGTCACATGATCCTTCAGAAATCACTCTAATAGGCTGATTTGCTGCTTAAGAAACATTCTTTATTATCAATGTTGAAAACAGTGGTGCTGCTTAATATTTTTTCAGGATTCTCTGATGAATAGAAAGTTCAGAAGAACAGCACCGATTTGAAATAGAAATCTTTTGTAACATTACAAATGTCTTTACTGTCACTTTTGATCAATTTAATGTCTCCTTGCTGAATAAAAGCATTCATTTCTTTTAAAAATGACACATTTTACTTACTTACTAGCCATTTCTAATGTTGAAAACATACCAAGTGGTGTCATTGTCAGCATTGGTGTCATAAAGCATTCATTTTAAATGCCAGTTTATATGTTTGTATTCCTCAATTTTAAAATGCCAACTGATTGTGTCTCTGATAAAAAATAAATAATAACAAAAACCATTATTAGTTTGAAATCTTTTTAGTGGGTTTCATTTAATCTCTATATTTTGATACATTCAGAACGCATTGTAAACTACAAAAATCCTTCCAAAATAAAATCTGGCTTCATGTCTTAACACGTTTAGTGGCTTCACTAAATCAAACACTGAATCAACACCTTTCTACACACTTTTGATACATAAGACACCCTTATCTACAGCGAAACTTTACCCTCTTTTAGGAAGACCACCTCTCGTAAGCTTTCAGTTGGAGAACATTTAAATGTGTCATAAACGTTTTGGTGATTCCATGTTTCAGATATTGCACTTTATATACAGTACCCAACAGCATTATGGAAACTGAATATATAAGGTATTGTTTGTGATGCATGGCACTTCATAGCTCTCTAAATATAACACATGCAACATAACCTTTTTCATTTTTAAACAACACTGATAACCCTCTAACGGTTTCATTCCAGCTGATAAAGTAACACGTAATATTCCGAACGAAAGTGAAATCACAATCAACATATTCTTGTACAGAAGTTCACAGAACGGTACTACCTATGAACATTGTCACACCACTTCAGTTTGAAGACCAGTGCCAGCCATCCACACTGACTCTGACACACCAATGACATCGCATGTGGACTTTTGCTAGGCACCGTTTCAGTAAATTGGCACCTGGTAGGTTGGGGCGTTGGAGTCCAGGTTTTCGGTGAAGGGTGGGCTCTGGTATGTGTCGTTGGGCTCGGTGCTCGTGCTGGTGGGGTAGGGCTGGACAGGAGGGTTGCCGTCCACGTGCTCTGTGGTGAAGAGGCTCATGTCGGTCCCTATCATGTACTTCTGCACCGCTCTTACAGTCAAACCAGCCTGAAATACAGAGAGGAAGCAAATGACAGTCACATGCATTAGTATCGAACTCTCATTAAAAATAACTATAGTAATAGCCTCGGTTTCTTTCACATC
>JAFVLL020028274.1:0-48971 GCA_021397915.2 Tor tambroides
AAACAATTAATTTAACCTTCTCCTCTAGCATTTTAATTCATGAGGTAAACAAATTTTAAAAGTGCAAATAAGTTGGGAAACAATAACATATAACACACACACACACACACACAACCATCAAAACTCTCAAAGAAGTTCCAAATTCATAAAAAAATACAAATGCATTTCATCTTTTTTCATAAGAGCATGAATTCCCACACTACCTATTCAATTGTACTATAATCCTCAAAATACACAGGGTGGCGATCGTTCCTGTTGTATTAGACAGAAATCTGAAACCTGTTTTTGCACAATGTGACGTTCATACCTGTTTGCTTCTCCCCAGATTCTGGATGCACAAATCAGTATTAGTAATTGAGACTGACAGAATCGGCTGACCAATCGCAAGTACCAGAAGAGTGAAAGTAAAAATGTGAAAAAAGGCAAAAGAACAAACTACACCTACCTACCTGGATGCAACACTATCACCTGTACGAGTAAGTTTAAAAACATTTTTTTTACTCTGCTATTGTAGTACCCATAGAAATGTTGAAAATGATTCTTGTTCTTTTCATTGAAGAGGATCTAACTATTCTATCCTGTGGAAGACACTAAAGACATTTCCACAAACTGTAAGAGGGGAGCAGCTAAATTTACTTGAGACAGAATTCCTACAGCTTTGAAAATGCAACTAAAAACTTTTTTTAAAGCAGCTGTTAAGCTGATTTCCAAGAAAAATGCCATCACTTCTGTTCCATTGAGTTTTATGTTGTTGGGTTTGCAGGCGTTGATTGATGTCCAGTTCTCATGCCCATGCAAAGTTAAGTGGAATGCACTTATAACAGGTTTCCTCTTCGTAGTACCCACTCTCTTTGCTTTCGTCATAATGTTCATGCTTTTAAGGCCTTGTAAATATAAATGTAGCCATTCTCAAAGACAGAACAGTGGTGGAAGAACGCAAGGTCGGGACAACAATGAAGCCTCTCAAGAACAAGACAAAAGTGGACAATCTCAAGAACAGGACAAAAGTGCAGTATATCAGTCTGAAGAAACAAGGCAGAGTTTTGAGACTGTTTTGATGGCTTGTCTGATTCCACCGATTGTGTGGATCTGCATATTTTTCATTGACGGAGATTATCTTGCATGTGGATTAACAGACTGGAATGGACGGTATGCCTGTGATAAGGAGCTGCATCCGATTTGTTTGAACTGGTGCAAACCTACTGAATTAAACCAAGGAGGAAATGAGACCGAACTATATGAACGAACACGAGAGTTGATTGATCAATCAAAGGTAAATGTCAGAGGATTTTACCTCAAAAACCAACATAACAATATAATTTTTGTGAACAACATTAACATAGTGGCATTTAACATAGTGGCATAACATAAACCATTTTTTTCGTGTTTTTGATTCACTGAAAAGAAGAAGTACATTTTTGTTATTTTTGAGGTTCATTCTGAATAAAATGAATGAATGAATGAATGAATAAGTAAGAGTTATTCATTCTGGGATCACTTTAGTTATATAGCGATATTCGGCTCAATCATTTCTCGCGCTCAAGTTTAAAAATTTCAGCTCCAATGGGAAATTCACATGATGTGTTGTCAGGCAAGTCAATCAGTGTAGAGTCTATGGACATGTCCAGTTGTATCAGAAAATGGAGAGCATCATGTTTTTAATCGCACGAGTGAAGTGACAAACAATGTGAATATTCACTTGCTTTTAGTATACACAAAATAACACTGTGTCTTAACCAGACGCGACGCACAAGATTCCTGCAAAATTTGTCTGTCCACACCAGACACACATGGCTGTGCAATGCTACAAAGTCAATCGAATATCACAGCCAATCAGAAGCGTGTGGGGGCGGGCTTTCTCTGTAGGCACACTGCAACGAAATGCATGCGTTTAAAATCTAATTCATAATTACTAAACATTTTTTTAACATTATAAAAATTACAAAGACCCTACTGAGTGACTGATATCTTTTCTATGAAATACTCTTGTTGGTTCGCATTGAGTTCACAATTTTAACTTACATGTTTGCCTTAATTTATTTCCAGATCTGAGGTAATCTACATCTACTGTTGCTTTCAGTATGGCTATAAAGGTGACGTAAATTCATATTCAGAAATCACATTAGACTCTTTAAACAGAGAATAACGCACAAAATAAATACCTGAGATCGTAGTTTGTATGTTGTTGTTCCAACCGCGACGTCGAATTAATAGAAAATGCTTCTAATATAGAATCCCCTGCCACTTGACGCGTGTTGCTGTCGTGGCTGGTTTGTACAAAACTCAAATTAACAAATTAACATATTAAAATACCTATAGCGTGTTGCATCGCGTCTGCTTAGTACACAGTGCAACAAACAATATGCAGAAACAATATATAAAAAGTATTCCAATTCCGTGGGAAAACCGTGGACTTGGCAACATTGTTTCTAAGTATGAATCGTGTATGTTTAATTGTGTCCCTTATTTATTCTCTTGTTTTCTTCTTATTCTTTTTAAGTGTGTAGGTTATAGCCTGGCATTTGTCTTCTGCATTATTGCAATTATTATTGTGAGTGCCAGTGACTGCAACAGATGTCGCAATTCTGCCTGCTGCAGAAGTGCAGATCCTGAAAGTGAAGGCGAGGAACGGCGTGATCTGTTGGCAAACTTACTCAAGAAACAAAGTGAGCAACATGAGTTGGGCAAGCTTCAAGATGACGGCTCGCGACACAGACCTCCAAGTCAAGTTGTAGAAACAGAAGAAAAGGTTTAATATATCAATTCCAGATCATATGTTGTGTTTACGTTCTCTATATAGGCCTATTCTGTTTCCGAAAGTGCAAGTATTTTCTCATTTACATTTCATTTGTTTTATTCTGTTATCAGTAATTTGCTTCATAATGTAATGTTTATGACTTAATGCAATATCGTTTGTCACAATATTGTAGTTGGCTAATGTTTTATTCTGATAACGTGACTTTGAATTACAGTGAAAAGATAAAACTTTCTTTAAAAGCAACACATCACACTGAAATACTAAAACCCACAATAGTACATTTTCAAAGATTTCCAGGTATTATGCATGCATCTCTTCCTTGTATGTGTTGTGTGATACTTTATTTTCTTGTTTGTATCACTGAAGTCTGAGCAGGAATCATCCGGTCATGTTTGACTGGTTTGTGGCTTAACCTAGTTGATGAATCAAAGTACAGATCCTGTCATTAGCTATTATAGGTGTGATATGCAAGCTAATAAATTAAGGGAATTATTATGTGTGTTGATGTTGTCCCAGCATGCATTTGTAGATGTTTCTACAATGTGACTGGATGTTGTAATGTGATGAGGTACATAAAAAAAGCTCTCGCTAAGTAAAAATAAAAACATTCATAAACCTGCCTCTGGGTATTGTGTTTGCAATCTTGGGAATCATTCATTTAGGAATGTTTTAATAAAACAACATGTTGAGACAAGTTTGAATGAAACAAATTATATCAGTTTCATATAGGCAATGCAAATCTAGTGGTCTTCACTCTTGCTCTTTGAGATTTCAAGAAACAGAAGCAGCATATATATATATATATATATATATATATATATATATAAAAGATTTCTATATTTTTAAAGTTTTATTTGTATGTATTTTGCTTGCAAGTGATGTTGAGTCACAATAACGGCCTTTTGGTGCCTGCTAAATTGCATTTCATTGGCAAATCTTCATGAAATGTCTACAAATCAACTGGTGTATGGATCAAGTAAACTCAAGTCATGTTGTCTCAGCCATTGGTTGATGACATTTTCACACCCTAAGTGTACAATTAAAAGTGTAAGCGAAAAATCAGGTTTATTTATCATTTGCTTAGTTTACACGTGTAGAGAGGGTATTGACAATACACAAAGTTAACATAATCCCTTTACATTTTCACTTTATAATATAAAAAAGAAATGAAAGTGAAACATAAAACATATGAATGTAATGTTTGATAATGTATACTCAAGAGCATCTTGAGAATGTAGCTATATGTTACGCATACAGAAGAGGAATTTAAGGGGAAGAAGGAAATAACTCTGGTACCTGCCCATGCTTCAGTATATAGTATTTGACAAATCAGGGATCTTTGCAAACACAATAGACAGCAGAGCAGATATAATCTAAACCACTTTCCATTGCATCACCTGATAACAAATCTATAGGACTTTTTTCTCCGTCTTCTTTTCTGAGAACCACTTTGTTTTTAAAGGTAATGTCCTTTGTACTATGTTGATATTGCATAACATTAACGTTAGATGTTAAGTTTTATTATTGTAACACGTTAAATTGTTTATCTTTAATTATATATATAAAAAAGATGTAGCTAGAATTTTAACCAGATTTATTTGTGTTCACCTCATAAAAACAATTTTGATAAATGGCTATTGTTAATTATTATTATTCTGTTAATCAAACACAATCAACTAAATTTTTTTCTTATTTCCACAGACAAAGGCAAAAAAAACAAAAAAACATCAAACATCAAGCATAGCTGTGTTGTGTTGTGTTGTTGTGTTGTGTTGTGTTGTGTTATCTAGCCCTTAAAAGATGTCGGTACTACAAAACTTTTCCAAATACTTTAAGAGCTATCTGGATACAACTGCTGTTTTCACCACTTTTCCACTGAGCCTTTTGTTATTTGGATTAGAGGCACTGATTGACACCCAATTTTCATGTCCATGTGGAAGATTAGGGCATGAAGTACTAACAAGCTTAATGTTTGCTGCACCTCCCTGTTTTGCTTTTATGTTAATGTTCCTCCTGACAAGACCTTTAAAAAACACCAACATCTGGTGTTCACTAGGATGCTTCTGCGCAACATGTCCAGACAGAAAGAAAAGATGCAATACTTTCTGTCTCTGTCTTAAATGTTTCCTGCACTGCCTAATTCCTCCCTTGGTTTGGGTAATGCTCTTGTTGTATGATGGTGATTATTTTGCCTGTGGTCTATCAGACTGGCAAGGAGAGTATGTTTATGATGAAGCGCTGCAAACAAAATGGTGCAAACCCACTGGAAAGGACGCAGACAGAGAGACTTCCCTACGAGATCTGACTATTACTCATATTGTGATTTCAAAGGTAAATGCATTGTCCTGTATTTAATTGTATGTAATAATAGTATTTAACAGTAATTGTATGTATTTACAAGTTTGTTTGTTTTTTTCTTAGCTGAACATTACACACTTTTGACTCAATATTGCCTAGTTAATATCATAATACAACTATGTACAGTCAGGTAGTAGTAGTGTTATTAACACAAATTATTCTGCATTGTCTTTCAGATGGCAGGTTATGTTCTACTCATTGTCTTCAGCATTATAACAGTTTTGGTTGTAACTGTGTACGACTTGTGCGGATGTGGAGAAAAAAGCTGCTGCAGAAACACAGATTCAGAGCATGAAATTTTGGGGCAGGGGATGGACCTGTCTTAAAATGTAGAAACTTAATAACTATTGCTTGGTGTGCCAAAATCATTGCTCTAATTATGTACAAGAGGAAAAATATTAACAAAAATATTAACTTTCTAAATGTAATGCAATTGCTATGTATTTAACATATACACCATATAGGCTACATTATGCTACATCTTATTGCTTGTAAGATTTTTTTTTTTTTTCTCTCTTTTTACTGTACTTTCTGATCATTAAAGCCATTTGAATTGCATGCTGGCATTAAAAAGAAAAAGAAAAAAAAGTCCTGCAAACATTCTTACAGAACAGGAATAGATGGGTTCATTTATAGCAATTCATCTAGATGAACAGCAACAGCATAGCAATCATATTTATTTTAGACGTTACTTTATGTCCTTTTGCTTGTGCCAAAGTCTTGTCATCCTTCAGAACAGGTTTGTCTTGCTAAAGACATGCAAAAAATGTATTTCTCCAAATGTTGCTTAATTTGTAGAAACCTCAATTCAAATTTCTAATCTCAAAGTGAAATAGACTAGCTAGCATAATAATCTAGACCTGCTAAAATGATACATTCACAGTTTTCCAAGGTGTATCGTTAACTTTAGGTTTTCAAACTTTTTTTTTTGTCATACAGTCAAAAAAAGATTATTTTATTAGCAGCTAATATCTGCAGGTGTAGAATATATTATCATTTATATTCATTCCAGTAGAGTTTCAAAGTTTTTCGCTGCATATTTGAAGAACTTTGATAACAAAGTGATGATATGAATCCTCTAATCCACGCGTCTTGTATGTTTTATCTATGCCTCGTGTCACCTGCGAGTAATCTAGCTGGTAATCCGGTGAAAGAGTTGTCTAACTCAAGTCCCCAGGAGTTCTTCAGAAACTTTTGTGAGTATTCAAAGGCAGCAGGGGGCACTGAAAGTTCCTGTCAAACTAAATCCCAGTCACACCAGCCGGTGAACAGGAACATAAAAACCTCACTCAGAATGTAAGAGATTAGAAACGCAGTTTAAGATCCTTAAAACTGATGATATGCAGAGACCTGTCTGCTGCACAAGTAAGTTTTTACTGTTGAAAAGTTAGTAACCATTAATAAGTAACGTAAAATTAATAGCAGGTATTTTGTACAGATTGTTTGTGGCCATGGAATCAGTTTCTGCCCTTGTAAACAAAGTGTTCCCTCATAAAAAGTTTGTAAGCGTCCTTACGATCTACAGTGACAGGGAAAAGATCTTTGATTGATTTGAAGTCGTAGTCCAGACTGCAACTATAAATGCGACCACAAATAAAAATGTGCGACAATTATTTAAAAAAAAATAAAATTTTGTTGAGGAAAGTTGGTGTCCTTTCCGTTTCGTCGCAAATTATTTCAAATCACGCCACATAAAAACACAGAGATCTTTTGTCTGAGTCGCGAGCAAATAACACTTGCGAACAGGTTCTGTTTAATAAGTCATTTAAAAAGATTCACGATCACTCGCTCGTAGCTATTTGAATTAGAATTATACTAAGTGAATCGTTCAGAGCCGTTCATTTCACCACTGACCTCACTGAGCAGAGTCACTTAAGTTACTTTAAAATACCTTTATTCCCTTGTAACTTAGCCTATTTAATTTGACATGAAAGAAAGAAAGTGATTTCTCCATCAGTTCTATTCTTCTATTCATGTCCCGTTTTCAACTTTGAATGGAAATGTTTCTAGTTTTGAATGGCTTTCACTGGAGAATTTATATTTGGTTATTTATTTATTTGTTTGTTTGTTAGTTTTTTGCATCAGATTGTTGCAGTTACAACTAGCCCACCAGCAGGGGCTAACTAAACCTTGCTAAGCAGCTAAATATTGACCACTAATCTATAATTTAAGTATTATTCTGACCATAAGATTTAATTACGCTTACCTCTGTGACAAATTCCCACCATTTTGAAACTGCAGTTCAAAAGCAGCAGGTTTGAAGCTCACTGCTAACTTACAGTAATTACAATGCAGGAATCACTGTGTAACATTTGGCTGCCAGTCGGCTTGCAAAGTGGCTTGTAATCAACTGAGAGTAGAAGCAGCGAAGAAAACCTCTTCCTTTCCCCCTCAAACACACTTAATTTTCTTAATCACTGTAATTACTGTTTAGAAACAGGCTTTGATTAAATTAGAACAGGGACACTTCACCTTCTGTTTGAGGACACATCTAATTAGGCCATAGTTACATGGGAAAATGGGAATGTTTCTTACCCTAAAAAGGTTAATTATTATATGTTACAAAAACTGTGACCATTTTTCATAATGTAATATTTACCTTTTATCAAAACAGTTCATAAATTAATCATAAAATAAGCAATGAATGCTAGCATGTCCTGAAATCATTTTTTTTTTTTTTTATCTTTCGTCTGTGTTTTCATGTATTCATACCTCCTCAGGTCTTATCTGCAAGAGCACCTGGTCCAGAGATGAACGGTGTGCAGTTATGTGATTCTGTGTTCATAGGTGTGCACAGATATGCCATTTTATGAGACTGTCAGACTTTGACAGCATGACACAGATCAATAAAGTAAATCTGCCAAGCTCAGTCAAATCAATCTAAAAATATATCAAAAAGGATATTTTATGCAATTAAAGCTCATGTTCTCAACCTTAAGGTTGTGACCTTGTATGGTGTTGCTTTGATATTTACTCTATATTATGCAATTTCTGTTGTTTACTCCCAGTAGATGGCGACAAGCGACTGTCATCATTTAAATCAATTACTCAAACTGATTCATTGAGCAGCGCTGAAATGTCCAGGAATGCAATACAGTTCTTTATGAGTAAGTCAACCATTCACTCAACCGATTCGTTCAAGAACACTGATTCATTCAGAGCTGTGTTTATGAGTGATTCAATGAATCGTTCGTTCAATCGATTCATTCAAACACGCCAATTCACCCTAGAATGAAGCACCGCTGTTTTTGCTTGGCGGCGCTTGATGGTTCTACCGTGGTTTTGTTTGGAAATATGTTCGTTATCAGAGCAGAAATGGACAAACCAACCATATTGGGTCTAAAATCTTAAGTTAAATATTGACTTCTTGCTAATTGCACTGTTATAAAAGCAATTTTGACACAATCATGCTACATTAAAGCCATTATTTCTAATGTGATGTTTTTGCGTTAGCACTGCAACAACGGCAGATTCTAAATAGTTGACGGTGTAAATATATAGAGAGAGAGAGAGAGAGAGAGAGAGAGAGAGATGTTTCATGGAAAACTGTGATTAGGTAACTTTTTGGGCTTATTTTAGCAGTCTGACACAAAAACTGGACTGTTTTGGAAAATTATACAATTATAAGATTGTCCACCTCCATCAGCAGCAATATAAATGAGTGCTCGTGCATTCAGGCTTTTGAATTAGTTTTAATAGGTATCTGAGACACTGAAGCAGTAAATAACAGACCGCAGCTCTCCTTATCATGATGCTGTAACCCCCGCAGTGAAAATCGTATTGACTTTCAACAAACCAGCAACCAGACAGACCCCCACTGACCCTTGCATCAGCCCCCCTCTCTCTCATTCTGTTTCTCTGCACCAGTCCATATCTTACATGCAGTGTCATGCCTGATCTTGCCTTCAAACTGTCCACCTCCATGTCTGTTTGATCCGTTTTCTTAGCGAAAGACAGGATATTTCTGATAACACTGGATTTATCCATTGCAGTGACCAAAACAGCTCTATGACCTGAAGTTGCTTTAAAAAAACTTTTAAAAACAAACCCAAAATATAAGTACCATATTATTCCCTGACAAAATCACTGTACAATGGTACCACATTTTTTGTGAGGGGATATTAAATCATATAAACTCTATTTAACATTTATGAGTATACATTTAACCTTTTGATAGATGAGGATGATTAATTAACTCGTGAGCACATGGTTGCATAAAACGGGTCCAGGCTGATCTGTAATGATGTTTAATTAACGATAAATCACATATGGTGGGCACTAGCATGGAGAAGAACTCCTGCGGTCTACAGTAACGAACCTCAGAACGTCCTGCTGCTCGCTCTGTGAATGATGTGGGCCCGTAAAACCACTTAATACCCTCATTATAGTGTTTCCTAGACACCTCTGAGATGGAAGACATCTCTGCAACATTAGTGGCTTTTAGTGCTGGCTTTGTAAAGTTCTCTGGGTACGTAGCTATTAGCTGTCCAAAGTTTGTTAAGCTTTTTTAAACAATTGTCATAATGTTTTAAAGACAAATTAAATGTTTTTTGGAGCTAATTTGAAGATTAAATGTGTATTTTCTGGGCTCCCCTCTCTGTCATTGGTTGGCCAGACTGACAGCCCCGCCCTAAACTCACACCATTGGTTGAGCCAGTGTTGCTGTGTAAGACTGGTTGAATTTTTAAACAAAGGAATGTTTTTATGTTTATAGTTTTTGAGGGGAGTCCGTGTACTAATGATTTAGTTTTCAATTTCTCTGTATATTGAAATTGTAACCAAACAATTACACGCTTCAACTTTAACTTTTGTAATATGATGTATTTCTGAGTGAAACATGAAACGTTAAGTAGAAAATAATGCTGAATGTCACTTGATTGTATGCTTCAGAATTTATCTAGTTTATCAAAAGTGGCCTGTGATATTATTGTTTAATATTATTTTTCCCAGTCATGCAGCCTTGATTACATCAACCAACAAGAGAGATTTTGTTTAAGGTGGAGAAAGGCTATTCGATTTTGATACAGAATTTTATATTGTTTTATTATAATTGATAATGATTAAATTAATTAATCACGTTTTGTAGTGTTATTGTATATTTGTTCATAATGTTCACCAGATCATCAAAGAAAGAAAATTTTCTGAAAGTCACTGAAGTAAGCAATATTATGAATAAATGAAGAGTTGAGAAAAAAAGAGAAAAAACATTAATGGCATTCATGAAAACATTTACACTGACAAGCTACTCAATATTGCATTCATAATCGAATGCGATTCATCTGCGATTATGAACGCGATATTGCATAGCTTGTCAGTGATCTACGGCTCTGTGTATTAAATGGTGCTCCATCTGAAAGCGCGTGATGGAGATTTACTACTAATCACAGAACCGGCTTTACTGACCAGATGCACATAACAAGCACATGCAATTTGTCGTGCAGCCCTAAATTTTTTGTCTGTTTGTTGATCACAAAGTACAAAGTAGATGAGGAAACTTAGGATGCCGGGTGTATTCAAAGCGCCCCATTACTGTCTACAATGCATGAAATGGTGCGCTGTGATTGGTTGAGCGGATGTATCACATTCTGCAGAGAAGGGAAACTGGCATTTTTCACGGTTTGGAAAGATAGGAAGAAAACATGACAGAATAACACGGCGGATATCGCATTTTGCGTAAAATTAAAAATTGTCTTTTCAATACCGACCAGATACAACACTGATTTTGGCGGAAATTCTTTTTTTTTTTTTAAGGTGTTTATCACGTTTACTCTTCAAATCCTCCATTTTTGTTTTTTATTTATTTTTTATTATTTTTTTGCCAGAAGCCATGGTTTGAAGTTAAAAATGTCTTAAGATGGATTTGTTTCTTACAAACATGCAAATTTTCATTTCAGAAGATATTAATTGATGGACTGGAATGGTGTGGATTACTTATGATTATTATGATGTTTTTATCATCTGTTTGGATTCTCGTTGTGACGGCACCCATTCACTGCAGAGGATCCATTGGTGAGAGAATCCAAGTGATGTATTGCTACTTTTCTCCAAATCTGTTCTGATAAACAAACATACTATATTTTGAATGGCATGAGAGTGAGCAAATTTTTATTTTGTGCTGAACCTTTAAGAAAGAAAGTGTGGACTATATAGTGTACTCTAAATATACTAACAAATAACAAAACATTAAAAGTCCTTTAACAAAAGTGGATTAGCACCACTTGTACAAGTCAATGAACGACTGACAGTCAGTAGCGACTCAACTTCTCCTTTGACGTGGTTTTCGTTTGCTTTTTCTCATCGTAAACATCACGGGTGACATCTGGAACAGGTTTCAGCCCCGTAGTCTGTGATTCCCTGGGAGACGTTTAGGATCAAAGCATCCGGATGATGTTTTCTCTCTTGTGAAGTTGCTTGAAGCGGTCAAGGGAAAGCTCTAGGAGAGGACAAGCTATCAGAGCCCTTCCTGAGCTTGATAATACTCAGACACTGATGACTTTGCGGTTTTGGCCTGAAGACATTTACAGTCACAGCTTTACAGAGGTTTTTAACAGGTGGTCGTAAAGATTTTTCTTTGTTTACCCCACTGTTTGGAGAGATGGTGGTAAAATCCAGCCTCAGATGGGAATTTTTGGGGGGTTGGTTAGATTGTGGGTGGATGTTGTGTATATTAATATATTATATATATATATATATATATATATATATATATATATATAAAATATTTAGTTAGTTAATTAGTTAGTTAGTTAGTCAATTCCAAATGTACAAGGACAAGTAGTTATTTTAACCCCATCATTGTCAATTTATAATCACTTTATATCTATCTATCTATCTATCTATCTCTGTCTGTCTGTCTGTCTGTCCGTCTGTCCGTCCAAATGGGCGCGAAGTTCGATTAAGTTGAACAGTAATGTTTATTTATTTACTTATTTATTCATACATTAATTAAAATTATGAATTTCAAACATATTATAACAGGGTTGAAATTATTTTTGGTAACTAAATTTACTGGTGGTTAAGATCCTGATACTTAATTTCTTAAAATATGTCTTTGTTAATAGGATTAACTTATTTACAGTAACTTGTTCAATATATATATATATATATATATGTATATATATAAATATTTTTCAGAAATTTTCAAATAAAAATAGTACTGCAAGAATGCAGTTTTCATTTTTATCTACGAGAGTCAAAATAAGATTTGACTATGAACACAAATCATACATTAGTGGATCATCTTCTGAGAAAAGTTCTGATATAACAGTGAATATATTAGCACAGCAAGAGCTGCAGTGAGTAATTTTCTTCTCAATTTTGTGGAAGTTAACAGCATGTCGATTGAAACAGGACTACTCTTTGACAGATTTAGGCCTGAACATACACATTAACAATTTATGAATTACCAAATTTAAACGACATAACGCTCAGTGTGTCGTGGAGAATTGAGACGGCTTGGCTTGTTACCTGCTGATTTGACACTCAACCCCCTGTGAAGTTTGTTTATGAGCGTTAGAGCAAAGAAAGCAAGACTGGTGCTTGTCAACACAACAGCCACAAAAGCCAGTTTCAGATGGGGGAAAATCACATGTCTGTGTTTGTGTTTGAGATAGCGAGACA
This sequence comes from Tor tambroides, assembly GCA_021397915.2. Taxonomy (NCBI): domain Eukaryota; kingdom Metazoa; phylum Chordata; class Actinopteri; order Cypriniformes; family Cyprinidae; genus Tor; species Tor tambroides. The sequence goes on from JAFVLL020028274.1 coordinate 12,737, forward strand.
ATCTCAGTCAAAAGCTCAGCATGAAAGACATTGATAAGAATAGTTTTTGCCTAAAATAGCTTTACAGAAGTTAGCATTAAATAGACCTCCGTAGATCTGAACTTAAACTGACAGAAAAGTGTCTTTTAAAGCTCCAGCTGCACTGAGGGAATAATTAATTGTATGTCAATGTCATTGAATGTCGATTTCATCTTTTTTAGTCAAATATTAATGCTTCTTTAAGCTTTGAGAATAAAGAAACCTAAAATCTGTGCAGCTAACACAAAGTCAGAAGAAAAAATATGCAGGAGAGGGATGAACGTTTTAAATAACAGACCTTTGAAATTGTATTTCAAGGTCTAAGAGGGCTTTCAGAGTGACAGGTTTCCTAAACTGCCACCTTTATGCGACAGCATGACCTTTTAAAACATGAAAGATCTTGATTTAGCATCACAGTACATGATGTATGATTTCAGAAGGGTTTTTCAATAATAAAATACCTTGTAGATGAAAAGTCCTTCATCTACAAGGTATTTTAATTTTTGAAATGGTGTTTTTCACATTTATGCTGGTAAAGAAGGTTGTAGCTCATATTTTGAATGAATGCCTTTAGATGTTTCATTTTACAAGGTGAATGGGGTCTTTTTTTCATTTGTCTCTTATTTAAAAAAAAGAAATATCTGAAATAATAATAATTAAAAAAAACTGATGGATTAGCATTGCACATACAATGCATACATTCTCAAATGCATTTATTTATTTGTTTGTTTGATTGGTTGCTTGTCTGACCTTGCATTCAGTTCTGAAAGACTGTAGACTGTAAAAGTCTTTATTAGTCCTGATTAAAACATTGTAATTCCAGAAAATGTAACTTATCCATTAATTGCATTGCTAGAAGGTTGTGTAATTATCACTCAAAATATTCTAGGTCCTCATTTTCTTTGCCCACCTTTTATAGCAATTTTAGGAGATAACTTTAATTTATATTCACTACAGGTATATTTGGTCACACTGGAAGGAAAATCACCTCCAGACTTTGAGAATATGGACATTTCCCACAGTTTTATCTGGTTAGTGACTCCTGAGGGGAAAAAAAAGGATCTCCAAAGGCTCCTCTCAAGTGTAAAGTCTAGAAGCTTTTGACGTCCCAGGCAGATGATGTGAGAAAAGTTTTATATTTCTCTTATGATGGTAAAAGATTTCGGGAACATAGCACTGGTCCTTGATCACAACTTCTGGGGATCTTCTATTCAAAGCTCCAGCTTAAAGGAAAATCCCTTCTCAGAGATGCACATCAATTGTGGAGGAGGGATGGAGACTTTTTTCAGCCCACGTCCAAAGGCTCTCCCTTGGCATGAGGTTTGAACTTTAATCCAACAGCTTGAGGGAGAATGAGACCCAAAGACCTTCACTAAAGCCAGTTCATGACAGGGACCTCAACTTCTTCTCTAAGCCAGACTGCAGGCATTAGAAGCGGATATAACGGCTAAAACTTCAGCCTCAGACAGCGCAGCCTTCTCGCCCTCTTCCAGGTGGCATCCGAGTCACTCCGTGCCAAGAGATTGAGAGGGATATACACATTTGGCCAGTCAGGAATTTGGTTTGGAGAAGAACAAGCCCAGAGAGGCAAGGTTTTGGCCTTATCGTGAGCCCTGGGGCGCTGAAGGTTTGAGACCAAAAGCTGGATGCTTTCAAGAAGATCAGCTGATACTGAAAAGTGCCAAATTTTCTCAGATAGGGGAATTCACACTGAAAGTGTGGTAAAATGTCATATAAACAGCATTTAAATAAAGGTTCCTCGCTGGTTCCTTGCAGGATAAGGTTCAAGAACTGCTGTATAGATGTTATATTCGGAACTTCGGATCATCTTTCTTTGGTTCTTCTATGGTTCAGTGCATTGGTTTTAGGTATCGACCTTTAACAGAGGAAAAATGAAGCCCATCTGGGGGCTTTGAAGAACTTGTACATGTGTTAGCACTCAAAATGCACCACAAAAAAAAGTTCAAACATAGATTCACCCATCCATAATGATAATTTACCACCCATTTATTGCTATTAGTTCATTCGACCCCCTTTCTTCTTATTTTTTCACACTTCTTTAAGCAGCACAACCAATTTCATCTGGGATAATAGGATAAAGACTTCCAGAATACCAAATTCACACATTTGAATGATTTATAAGGATTGTTAAAGATGTATTTTTATTTATTTATTTATTTATTTTTATTTTATTTTTGGTAGACTGCAGTAAGAGGATGATGAGAGAGTGAAAAACAACAACAACAACAACAAAAAAACGGCCCCATTTAGCAACAAATTAATGATTTATATTTTGGCTCTTATTATGAAAGCTGTCATTTTTCTTGTCATTTTTGTTTCATGTTTCCTGTCCTAATTGGTTGCCACTTTTATAGTACTTTTTGCCATTTTATACTGTAATAAATAATAAAATGATATACTTTTTTTCTTCTTTTTTTCTTTCTTTCTTGTATCTACAGTAGGCTATGCATTAGTTGTGGTAAATTTAGCACTGTTTTCTATCCATAACCCTAGAAAACACCCATGACCCATCAGGTCAAAAGCATTAAACTAGATATTAACAACTTTATGGACCTTTAAAAGTTCCTTCTACTGTAAAACACCTTTTTGCTTCTAATTGGAAGCGTGTTTGAATGTGAAGCCTTGTGCAGAAACATGCCCCCATGAAAAACGATTTCACCTAATTTAATGTGGAAATAATCATCTTTTCTCCATTTTAGCTTCAGCAAATTACATTTCTCTGAGCTTTTCATTGCTTTTCGCGAATTTGTTTCATTAGAGAGACCCCGTAAGTGTCTACTCTCCAGTTAATTGAGGGCTTCTGACTCAGAGTGCCCCCTTCACTCCTCAAGACAGCTGACTGTTTACACACACACGAGGGAAAAAATGGTCCAGGATTCTTCTTACTGCCCATAAATTAAGGACAATATGTTGTGCGCAAGGAAACTTCCTTAGTCTTGGGAGGAATACATGCCAACATCAGGAACAGAGTGTTCAATCACCCCGCAAACTTTTTTTTTTTCCTGTGTTACCAAACTGCCCCAAACTTTCCGATGGGATCCCCGTGGAAAAACGCGCAACTGTGAGACTCAAACATGGAACTTTTAAACGTCTTTTTAAAGTCATCTATCTGCATCTGGTGCCTGTGTTTACTACCGCTTAAGTTACTTGCGCAGCTGGGTAAGTCAAAACATGCTTATATTAAATGCTAACGCTGTTTTAAAGGCATAATTTGGCGCAATTTTAAGACGGTTTCTGTATTGCGCAGCAGATTGCGCTGTTGATGGAAATAAGTTACGCATGCAACCTCTAAGCTCTGAATGCTAAAATGCATGCTTGCTTGTTTACTCAAGAACCTGCCACACTCCCAGTGCAAAATTTAAAGATTCACAAACCTTGTGCATAAAAATGTTGTAAATACCCTTTTCCTCATTATTTCTTGTTGTTATGATATTATTTATTTTTAATTTTTTATATTGCATGTACTATTGGGTTTTTTTTTTTTTTGGTTTTTTTTGTAATTTATTTTTTTCAGCTAACCTCATAGCATCAGTTTAAAAGAGTTTTTATGGGTTTTCATTTATTTAATTGTTTTTGTTTGTTTATTTATTTTTACTGCAGTGTATTATTTTATGTTGATATGTAGGCTGTTTTATTTTATTTTAGCTCGTAACCGTTTAAAAGTTGTGCAAGATTTTTGTCTGGCTGCGTCAGGAACATGGTGTTAAGATAAATGTGCTTTCAATCCGCAAGACATTGTTTTCATTAGTGCTCAATATCCCGGTTCTCTAGCGGGATTGAACAGCTGTTTAAAATCTGTGCTAAACTTCGTTGTAACTCTGCGCACTGACATCCATTTGCGGACCAAATGGAGAGTCTGTCTGCGCAGTTCTAACAGAAACGTGCTCTGTGGAGAAAAGGACGCACGCTCTCTCGCTCTCTCTCTCTGTCTGTCTGTCTCTGTCTCTGTGTGTGCGTGCAGATGTTTTCAGCAGTCATTAGAGCAGTCAGTAGGTGAGTATTAAGCCTCGGGGGTGCAGTAATTGTGGGAATGTGAGCCTCATGATTGTGGGGTCAGACTGATTAGTGAGGCTGTGATATCTTTACTGTCCATTCCTCCAGCTCATGCCTCAGTGCCATTACAGGCTATAGACCTGTGTAAAAGTTTTAAAATTTTATTTTATTTTATTTTATTTTTATATAGTCTGTATTGGTATAGAATACAATAAAATGATATATTTATTCAATAATATTTTGTTTTTTTATATTTTTATTTTTTTGTATAGATAGAGACATAGATACCTTTTCATCATATATCAGGAGGCAAATATTGTGATTATTATTATTTTTATTTATTTATTTTTTTAATCTAGTCAAAATTGTAAATCATTTTAGCAGTTTATTTATTCCAGGAATGAGTTCATTTTGGGTTATTGTTTTTATTTGGTTTATTATTTTTTATTATTTATGGGCATGTCCTGCAGTACCTTTTATGACCACAAGGCACAGAAAACCTTAAGTCTAGTCATAAGTATTGTGAGAAAGGAAAAAAAAAAAAATATATATATATATATACACACACACACACACACATCTATCTATCTATCTATCTATCTATCTATCTATCTATCTATATATATTTAAATCCAGTCAATTGCAAAACATTTTAGCTGTTCATCTGTATCAGGCATAGAGTGATTTTTGGTTGCACTTTGTTTGTTAGTGTCACCAGAACGAATATTATTGTTGGCTAATGAATGACATTATTGTATATTAAAGTTTTGACATGATTGTACATTAATTATTGTGTGCTAATCTCCTAATTTTGGTGAGTAATGTTTCTATTGTTTGGAGTTTAGGGGATAAACAAAGCTGTACATAAAATATTCCAATAAATGTCTCAATTTTGGTATTGCTCTTGCACAAAATCCTCCCAGCGGCGTCCTTTCATTCAGCAGACCGTGAACGAGTCCTTCTCCATGATATTTCTTCAGTGAATCATCAGCGTTGACTTTTCAGTCTTTATTAAATGTCCGACAGCTGTGTGTTTGGATCATGTGATCTCATCCCTCATAAGCCTCACTCAACAAAATCGAATGAAAAAGAGACGTTACTCAATCCTCAGGATTTGGGTGAATTCCTGTCTGAGCAAGAGGAGGAAACAGATGAGTGCGTTTGCAACGGTGAAAGTCTTTCACTTTAATATCAAGGACAGTTTCCTGTGGTCACTGATATTTCATAAACGCAACAGACCCAGACCCAACAAACCCATTTTTTGAATGAATCTCTCTCTCTAGGGCTGGAGAGAGTGAATATCTGCTGTTCCTCTCCTGCAGTGTAATCAGCTCTTCATTCGGCCGAGAGGCAGACTGTCACAACAGATAACTCACATTTAGCAGCCCTGCAACCCTCCCACACGCACGTACTGGATGAACTTGTGTGAAAGTTCTCCAACTTTAAGAATCCTTATACACTACATGCTTAAAATAAAGATTCTTTGCAGCTTGTTTGGTTCAGCAGGTTCCTTCTTATCGATTTGTTTTTTGCTCTGTAGGAGTTAAGTTGAGTCTTGAGTTGGCTATATAGTTTTTGGCAGGTTAAACCATGACTTTATGTCTTTATATAACTTTATATCTCACAATTGAGACTTTGTATGAAGTCACTAAGGTAACTGGAAAAAATATGAGTTTGGTGTAAAATAAAAAATAAAAATAAATAAAATTATATTGCAATGCTATTTTGCGTTCCCACAAAAAAAGTTTTCTGTCGCCGATTACATTTCCCTCCAGTGGGTATAGTTCTCAGAGTAATATGACACGATGCGCTCTACTTTTGTGTCCTTGTTCTGTTTTTTGTTATAAGTCAGAAATGACAAGGAGGCAGCTTCCCGCAATATAAAATGAAGATGAATCTTGAAGATGTCAAAGGTTTTGACCGGGTGTGTCGCACTTGTGCTTAAAAGTGAAGCTGCGGGCTCTTTGATCGCCCCCTGGTGGCTGGCTGCAGTACAGGTCATAAACCCCACCCTCTCCATGTAAACGAATGGGACTTCAGTCAAAATAAAAAAATAAATTACACTTCAAATACAATTTTCTGAAATATGGTTTTGGTCATTTAAGGTAGTTGTTATCACGCTGATATATGTTCAATTGTTCGTTTTTGTGATAAGTTTGATTTTAGCTAGTAATTTGATGCTATAAAAACGGGGCGTGTCGTTATTGTTGATTGGGTCTGCGGGAGTTTGGGCAGGAGTTTGATTCCGTGGCTCCACCTCACGACTCTACTGCGCAGACTCAGGCTCCAAACGAAGCTCTACTGCGCAGACTGGGGCTCCAAACGAAGCTCTACTGCGCAGAATCGGGCTCCAAACAAAGCTCTACTGCGCAGACTTGGGCTCCAAACGAAGCTCTACTGCGCAGACTCGGGCTCCAAATGACATCATTTACTCAAGATGGCAGCAGCCATACTGAGATGCATTCGCTTCACTTTTCTATAGTGGAAGGAAGCGGAGAAGCGTCGTCCATTTTGTTTTTACAGTCTATGGTTTTGACCATATATGGACATTTATCTGTCTTCTAGTCTTTTGCAGTCATTGGCTTTGCACAAAAAACTGTTTGCATTGTTCAAAAGTAGTGTGGTGTGCAACAGCATACATGTTGAGAAAGTGGACGTTGTCCATGCCTAATCTGAAGTTTTCAGTGGAATTCCCTGGTGAGGAAGTGTCTGAAATTCACCCCATCCCTAAGTCAACAGATTAACTGGGCGATCTGAGATGTTTACCCAGCAGCGCTGTCCCAGCTTTGGTTTGAGGGCTGAAAACACGAGTGTTTGTGAAACCTTTGACCTTGCGTTGCAAGATTTGACTGTGGTTGTCACCCCTGCAAGTACAGACAAAGTCCAAATGTGGCTTGCCCTGTTAAACATGGCCTTCTGGTAAAGCTTCTCTATGCTCAGATCTTTTCAGCTGATGAAACTTCTGTTCTGTTATTTGTTTTATTTTATTGTTATTTTACTTTTCAGTTGCGCTGACAGATATCATTTTATTTTACATTTGCAATGTCACTTCTGTTGTCATTTTTGTTTTATTTTATTGTATTTTATTTTACAAATGCGATCAAATAACTTCATTTTATTTTATTATTTATTTATTTATTTATTATTTTATTACATTTTAATTTTATTATTTTACAATTTCAATGTCATTTATTATTATTTTATTTTACAGTTGTAATTTTCATTTACTTTGCTTTTGTCACTTAATTCATTTTTAATTTTACAGTTGTGATGTCACTATGTAATTTAATTTTATTATTTTTTATAGTTGTGATTTTCATCTACTTTGCTGTTGTCACTTATTTTATTTTATTATTTGATTGTATGGTGGGAATTTCACTTATCTTTTTATTTCAGTTATGATGATGATGATTTTATTATTTTTATGTATTTATTTTTGTAATCAAACTACACACTGAAGATTTCAAGCTTATGTCTTTCTGAATCTGTGAATGGTGTATGTTTGCATGGAAAGTAAAGCGAGCACCCAGTAGCTGCTTTTACTTTCATCTTGTCTTTAAGCTGGCCACCTTGAAACTCCATTACCTCCTCTTAAGAAACGTCCCCTCAAATCATCCCTGCATCTCCCCACCAAACCATTATTAAGAATTTATAAAATGAACACTTAAATGTCTTTATCTTCATCTTGCCCCATTACACCTCTAAGAATAAAGCTTAGGATGTAATTGCAGAGTAATGATCCTTGAATTAGGCTGGAAAGAGCAGGGCATTATGGACTCTAAACCAGCCGAGACATGATCTCATCAGCGCTCCAGTGGGGCAGAAAGCCCTCTCGCCCTGCCTCGTCTTCACTCTGGAGAGCAGACAGGATTAGAGGAGAGATTTTCTGCTCTTTTCCACGGCGGTCAAAGGTCACCTGCCCTTATTCTTTATGAGGACTTTTAGTGGAAACATGTTCCTTTGAACAAATTCTGTATTTGAGACTTCACTGAAAGATGTAGCTTTAACTAGTTCTTAACATATTTAGATGAAAATGTGAGTGCTTTACTACTGTATGCAAAACTTAGACAAAAATGCTAGAGTGTTCCTAGGTGGCTGCTTAGGTGTTCTGGGTGCTTAAATGGTTAATTACTTGTCCAAGACTCTAATGTCTCTGCCCTTTTAGACCACACTGGCCAAAACCTTTTTTTCTTTTTGTTTTGTTGCTCTTTGCTGATGTTTGTTTTGTGTTTTTGTGTTGTTTTACATTTTTTTTTGACTTGCTGACAGTTTTATTTGTTTAATTGTGCTTTGGTGACAATTTATTTGTTGCTTGATGTTTGTTTTGTTGTACTTTGCTGATGTTTTGTTGTTTTGATTTGCTTTGCTTGTTTCTCTTTATTGTGTTTTACTTTGTTGACATTTTGTTTTGTTGCTTTGCTTTTTTCTTTTTGCCGTGCTTTGCTGACATTTTTATGTTTTGCTTTGCTGGCAATTTATTTGTTGCCTTATTTTTTTCTTTTTGTTTTGTTGTGCTTTGCTGATGTTTGTTTTTTGTGTTTTATTTGTGTTTTTGTGATGTTTTGCTTTGCTTTTTTGTTTTTTGTTTAATTGTTTTGCTGACAATTTATTTGTTGCTTTGCTTTTTTCTTTTTGTTTTGTTGTTGTGTTTTGATAACAATTTATGTGTTGCTTTGCTTTGTGTTTTGTTGTGCATTGTTGACATTTTTCTGTTTTGATTCGCTGTTTTCTTTTTGTTCTGCTTTGCTGATGTTTGTTTTGTGTTTTATTTGTATTTTTGTGATGTTTTGCTTTGTTTTTTGTTTAATTTTGCTTTGACAATTTATTTGTTGCTTTGCCTTTTTGTTGTTGTTGTGTTTTGTTAACAGTTTATTTGTTGCTTTGCTTTGTGTTTTGTTGTGCATTGCTGACATTTTTTTTAATTTATTTTCATTTTGATTTGCTGTCTTATTTTTGTTCTGCTTTGCTGACAGCTATTTATTTATTTTTTGTTTTGTTTTTTGTTGTGCTTTCCTAACAGTTTATTTGTTTCTTTCCTTTTTTTCAGTTTTGTTTTTATTGTGCTTTGCTGAATTTTTGCTTTGTTTTTATCTTTGTTTTGTTGTGCTTTGCTGACATTTTTGTTGCTTTTCTTTTTTTTTCTTTTTGCTGTGCTTTGCTGACAGTTGTTTTGTTTAGTTGTACTTTGCTTAGTTGCTCTGCTTTTTTCCTTTTTATTGCTTTGCATTTTTATTTGATTTGATATTATTTTTCTTGCTGCCATTTTTTGTTTTGTTTTGCTTTGTATTTGTTTTGTTGCTCTTTGCTGATATTTTTGTTCTGTTGCTTTACTTTATTTTTTGTTTTGTTTATGCTTTGCTGGCATTTTGTTTTGTTTTGTGCTTTTTATTTTTATTCTTTTTTTGTTTTTGTTTTGTTGCTTTACTTTGCATTTTTCTTCTTTCTTTTTTACTGACATTTTTTGCTTTGTTTTGCTTTGATTGTTTATGTTTGTTAGGCTTTGGTGACATTTTTGTTGTGTGTTTGTGTGTGTGTGTGTGTGTGTGTGTTTGTTTGATTTGTTTTTTCTTCTATTTTTTTTATTTTTTTTTGTGCTTTGCTGATATTAGCACCAAGTGAAAGTCCTGTGTACTGTCTAAAGTCTGCATTTTCCCACCGGTCTATTGTGTCTATAACGTCTGCTATCTGCCCTGTCTCAGCTTCCTACGTTCACTGGCAGAGATGGCATGACATCCAGCCCAAACTTTCTGTTAACATGTTCAGGGGGAGCATTAGAGGATTACCAGTGTACTGCTGGCCTCAGGCATCCTCATACAAAAAGCGAGACAGGTCCTGTCGATCTCCCTTCCCCTCATAATTAGCCACAATAGTGACATCCGACCCACTTCGGCTCTGAGATACAGGAAGGATAAGGTGTTACAGATGTGCTGTCTGAGGAAATGGCAAGGGATTAAAAAGGTTTTAGCCTGAAAGTCACATGTCTATTTTTGTCCCTCCATTTTGCCGTGAGACCCGGACACACGTCGCCGATTCTGCCGACCTTTACAGCATAAAGTTAGGAGCAAGGAAAAGGGGATCAGATAAAGGTGCGTTATTTTTACCCCAGATAAACGTCTGCTGCTGAGGAGGTCACTTTAACCCCCACTTGGGTTTTAATGAACCTGAGTGACGTTTTCAAGCCACCATAATGACACAGTTTTCGACCTTCTCGCTCGCTGTCTTCTGAGCGCTGACCTTTGTCTTTGCCGAAAGGTTGTTTTAAACTCATTTATGAATATTAAAGGTTGTAATTCAGTCTGTGGTTTGACTGTGTCCTTGGTTTTTCCAGCTCCAGAGTGCTATGCGGGCGGATACAGAACATTGAGAAACTCGTATCGTAGCGTTGATTTCGACTCCACTGAACTTCAGAACACAGCGATACAGGATCTAATCTGTGACCATTCGCTGCCTCCCGGATGGTACCGATTTTCCATAAACAACAAGCCTGCGGAGATGCCGACCCGCTGCATTGAGGTGAGAAGTTTTCTATTAGTTCTGACTGGTTTCCAAACTGCGGTTTCTTGATCTCTGTTTCTTTTTGCAGATGAACCGCTGTGGGACACAGGCTCCAGTGTGGTTGTCTCTAAAGGACAGCTCTCTTCCGAGGCCCGGAGAGGTCAAGCAGCTCTCAGCCTGTGCCACTTGGCAGTTCTTCCATGGAAGCACCAAAGACTGCTGCCTTTTCCGTATCCCAATCTCGGTCCGGAATTGTGGAGAGTTCCTGCTCTACTTCCTGCAGCCGACACAGGGTTGCATGGGATACTGTGCGGAAGGTAGAATAACATGACTCATTTTTGATGGTTTACAAACACAGGGAAAAAAGTACCTAGAATAAATTAAATGAAATCATGTGTAGGCCACATTTCATTTATTAATAATTGTAATAATTAATATTAATAATTAATAAACATGTTGGATTTTTATGAAAATAATGTCATCACACACAAAAAAGTAATTATCCTAAAAACATTTCATACTTCTGATTTTGGCGTGAGACTACAAAATTGGTGTTTGAATAGAAAAGGCAGAATTAAATGTAATTGCAATTGATTTGCATCTTAGTGACATAATTCACCTGTAATAGCATCTAAAACAGCAAGGCTTCCACCAGTAGAAGAAACAATGAAGAGTTTCTTTCTGGCCCATTTAATAGCACATCTATAGATGTCCCCTGCACAACAGCCCAGTGAGAAACTGCCATCTAATTTGTAGTGGGTGATAAATATTTCACTTTCTTTGGCCGCGTTTCATCTCTGACTTTCTCAAACATCTCCTAGATCCATATAAATGACTGTATCATCAACCGTGTGCGAGAGTATTTGGGTCATTTTTAGTTTAGGATCGATTTTGGGCGACTGAAGTTCTGCAGGGGAGCAAATCAGATTACTGGATTCATGTAGCAATATTTCACGGATTTATGACACTTCCATGACGGCTTCAGGAAGAAGGAAACTGGGTTTTAGAGTTTTGGCACAGCATGAAAGTCAGGGCTTCGTTCCACAGCACTATGTACTATTTAAGGTGACATAAGTCAGACTGATCCTCTTACACAAAGATAAGGTCTAAAAGATTTAATAAGTAATTAAATCTCTGTCTGTCTGTCTATCTATCTATCTATCTATCTATCTATGTTTGTCTGTTTATTGTAATTATGGTAATGTTGAGCATAAAATAATATTTTTTTTTTATTTAATAAAAACTGATTTATTCAATAAAAACAACATCCCTCATGCATCATAGGACTGATTTTTGCAAAAAGGCATAAAAAAATAAATAATTTGTTTAATAAAAACCACATTTATATATTCAATTTTATTTATTTATGTATTTATTTATACTGCGAAAGTATAAACAGGAAGTGTTTTACATCATTGGGTAACTGGTCATCTAGAACAAATATCTAAATAAATATATATTTTTTATTTTTAAATAAATATGTTTAATTGTTAAAATGTTCAATTAAAAATATTTATTGATTTATTTATTCAATTAAAGTATAAAACGTTGTTTGTTTTGTTTCATTAGTTACTTCACCATACACGTCTAAATCATGCCCACCTGGAGAAACCAAAGTTAACGGCTTATGTAAGGGTAAGTTTTTTTTAGTTCTACATTTTTCTTAAATTTATTACATCTCTGTATTTCTATTTCATCTGATGACCTTTTCTGTGAAGCGAACGTCCCCTCGCTGCCCTCAAAACCTGTGGTGACCCCAGAGCTGGTCGGCAGCAGCGTCCACCTCCGCTGCTCCTTCACTGGGGTGACGTCCATGTGGCCGGTGGGGTATCAGGTGGTGTGGGCCAGATACTCCTCCAACACCATGAAGGTCGAGATCAGACGAGACACGACCACCAGACTCTACTCAATGGTGGAGATGGACGGAGTTCACTTCAGACTGGGAGAAACGGTAAAGAGACGATTGTAGAATGTGGTTTTCATGTAAAAATAAATTTAGATAGTCTAATTTTGCTTAGGATTTGTTGAGAATGATAAAAAGGGCTACAATGTTTAGTAAAATTTCCAATGTTATCCAAATACATTTTAGCCTGGTTAGCCCCGCCCACAATGAAATCTCATTGGTCAAAAATCCTGCAACGCATATCTGCATATTAAACATACATAATGCGTTCTGATTGGATGTGAGTTTGTCGCTTCATGCAACATTTTTGCTTGAAGTCAAGACAATAATTATGTTTCCATTAACGAGATGAATTTAATTTCTAAATTCTGTTTTTTTTTAAATATTCAAGAAAACATTACAGCTGCAGATTAATTGCTTTAACAAATGTCATGTTTGCTAACGATTTGTGAATTCAGTCACATGACTTAAAGTGCCCCTATTATGCCATTTTTAAGGTTGCTAATATTGTTTTATGAGTCTCCTAAAACAGGTTTACATGCATCCAAGGTCAAAAAACAGTTTAGTTTTCTCAAAAAATAGCTTTAATTTTACCTCATTTCTAAATGATTTCTAAACGACTCGTGCGAAGCAGTTCGAAGAATCAGTCTCTCTAAACCCTTCCTTTCCGTGAGCCCTCGCTGCTGTGATTGGTCAGATGGCACAGTCCTTTGTGATTGGTCTACCGCGTACAGCGCGAATGACAGCCATGGGCGGACATTATGCAAATGTGTTACTTCGTGACGTACAGCCGTAACAGAATAAGATTCGAATTCCTAATGACTCGTTTAGGCAATTGCGAGTCGACACTTTTTTTTTTGATAGACAATAACTTTATATATCGTGCACTTTCGGCTTCACAACTTTGCAGAAAGTTTATGTTCACATACTGCTACATGACACACTGCATGAAATGTAATATTCGAAAAGGCATAAAAGGGGCACTTTAAGACAAAGTCACATGACTCTTTTGACTGACATAGTGTATAGTACATGCATTGTACATGTGCGTGTCTTTTTTTTCAAATTATAATATTTCCTTCACAAGTGACCGTATATGCTTTTATGCACATTTTGGAAAAGTTATTCGCATCTTTCAGAATTTTTGCAAGGGGAAAAAGTCTAGATATTTATAGGTACTGTAGATATTGCTATATTAACTATAGGCTGTTATATGTACACTGGAAAAATGTGTTTCATGGGCAGCCTAGAATATCATGCACTTTCACAACAAAATAAGCGTTTTTTTTTTCTTTTTTATAATAATATTATTTTTTATTATAATAACAATAATAATAATAATAATAAAAAATCCTCTTTGTTCTCTTTCTCTGGATCATTGTTTCTGTGGTGATTTTTTCAACTAACTTTTTTTATTTATACCAAACAAGGCCATAATCATATCTAGAACATTAGGGAGACTATTGTTTTGAGGAAAATATTAAGACCAGACCACTATGGTAATGGTAAAAGAACTAAATAAATAATAAGATTTTTTTTGTAAAGTAATCACTCTGAACTGCAAATAATATTTTTATTTTAAAATATGCACCCATTCAATTTTAGTTGTATTCCTAACTGAAAACAAGACAGAAAAATGCTATTGTCGTCACAATAATTATGAATTACATGAATCACGTAAATGACAGCCCAACTTTCAATTTAAAACGGCGGAATTTGACAAAAAAAAAGTCGAATAGTTTGCATCACATTACAGTCGAGCCATGGGTCGTTATGTGACACACAGCAGCCACAGCAGCATATGATTTTTTTTTTTTTTCCTTTTTATTCGAAACATTCTCAAACGCATATCATGAAATATCTTGATTCTCACCTTTATAGATTATGTTAGTTGATCTAGTGGGCGATGGTCAAAGTAACCTAATAATGTAATCTATTAACTATGCATAAAATCCTGTCTGTTTACTTAATTAATGCCATAACATATTTTAATACGACTGACTTTATATTTAATGTGAATTTAACATTAACTTTTAATGTGAATAAAAATATTGTAAGTTAGGCAACTAATCATAACACTTTCATTGTACAGAAAGAGAGCATTTACATTATTAAAGAACATGTTTACTGACAGTAGAGTTCAAGCACTCTCAAAAACTCCCATTAAAATCACTGAAGCTGTTTACACTATTAAATTAATATCTTACTTACAGATTCGTACACACATTTACACTTTGTTGTTTCTGACGAGAGAATTCACCAGAAAGAGGTATTCAGTCAGTGAGCAAGTGAAGAAAACACCGGCATTTTAGCGATGACTCATCTGAACACCTCTGATTGCTCATTGCATTCATAAGCTCAACAGAATCGTGTGTGATTGGTTATAATGCGCAGAGCTGTAAAAATGAGTCTCTCTCTGGCTCAGAGCCAGCCAGGGAAGGCAGATTTGAATTTAGCAGCTGATATTATGCACTGAATGATCTAATCATGCCGGTGTGATTATATTAAATAGAAAATATTAATCAGCTATTTTTGTCTTTTGGAAGCTGCGTTCAAAATCCACTTGGTTCAAAAATCTGAGGGGGCACATGCCCCCTCACTTTGAATGGGCATGCCGCCTCTGGCTATGATACATATTTGTGTTGTAAACTCCTCATAACTCGCAAACTCCCCGTGATAGCACGCAAATATTTCTGGCCGTTTTCGCTCGTTGTCAGCCTCTGCTTTTCTGCTACAGACTGAAGCCTCCGCGTGAATTCAGCGTTTCTGCATTCAGCTAATAAAAGAAAAATTCTGCAATTTTCTGGCGTTATTTTATGATTGTTTGGGCAGTCTCAAGCTATAGATTAAACTTCTCAAAATACAGTCCTCTTCAGATTAGTTTTAATCCATGCACAAATAAATCAACGTAATCTTTATATAATTCTGATTGGGTGGGCAAGACTGTCATTTGGGTGGGCTCAGCCCACCCCTGCCCATGCCTGGAGCCGGCCCTGATTTAAAACATTCGTATAATTTGTAAAAATACGTAAATGGGAACCTGGCTAGACATTGAAACCTTAAAACACCTTAAAAGTCAACTAAAATCAATATTGTTTGTATTTTTTTGACTATAGCTAAGAATTTTTCAGGAGTGATAGAAATGTGTTAGATTTTGAATTTTGGCCACATCTGGTGAGTCTTAAAGCACTATCAATGTCTTTTGATTTTTTTCCTCTGGTGTAATGCACACCAGACAGCCGTTAAACTCTCCTCTCACCAGACTAAGAAAGGAAAGGGTTCGTTGAGGGGCGTCTTCAGTCATGAGGCCCTTTGACCTCTAATGTGAGTTCAGAAAGTGTTTCAGCGGAAGTGAGACCGGGTCAAGACAGAGGAAAGGTCAAATCGAAGCCACATGAGTATACAAACCGTAAATAACACAGAGGTGAAACGTTGAGGAGTTTTGTCTAGAAGTTTGATTCTGATTTGTTTGTTTTGATGTGAAGTTTGAAGGAGGTTTAAATCTTGGAGTTTAATATGTGCTGTGCTACCTGCAGTCATAAAAAAACTCTACAAACTGTGTTTGTAGATCACAGATGCCCCCGTTTGAGGAACACCATCATTCTGGTTTGGGTTGTGAGGTTCCCTTAAACATGTGTCACAGCTGGACTTAGTCAAACACACACACACACACACACACACACACACACACACACACACACACACACACACACACACACACACACACACACACACACCCCTTGTGCTCTCTGTAATTCCCATATACAGGCAAAACAGACCTGCAAATCCTTCATACACCTACAAAAGCACATTCAAACAAACATAGTTCATTTCAGATCCATATATGGTTTCAAATGCCATGTAATGATGTAGTCTGTCAAATACGTGCGTTGTGAACATTATGAACTAACGTGCGTTATGAAACAAATCTTTGATTTCTTGGGTTTTAATTCTCATATTTGTTTTGTAATTAAAGGTTCTTTGTGTATTGTAGTGTGTTTCTCAAAAGAAATACAATAAATTATTATTTTTTAAATGTTTTATTTTTTTTATTTTTTTTATTTTTTAAAAAAGTAAAGGCTACATTCCCATATATGAATAAAATATCAAAAAAATAATTCATTTACAATTTTCAAGTTATTTTAATTTTCAAGTAATAAATAAAAAAAAAATTGTTCCTTGCAATAAAAGTATGCAAAAGTTCATTATATATTTTGTTTTATTTTTTTATTATTAAAATTGTATATTATTTATTTATTTAGTTAGTTAGTATTATTATTGTTTTATTTTGGCATAGGTATTTTGTTGTATTAGCAAGGCTACATTCCCATATGAACAAAATGATTACAAATACAAATTATTATTATTATTTATTTATTAATCTATTTATTATTTTTAATACATTTTTTATTATATCTCTATATATGAATACAATTATTTGAGAAAAAAAATTATTTATTTGAATTATTTACACAGAGAAATAAAAAATTAAACCAGTCCCTGCAATAAAAGTGCATTATTGATTTCTATAGTTTCTATCTCTTTGCTCAATCAGCATGACCTTCATGACAGTCTGGTTTGATTGACAGTTTTCCTGCAGCGTGTCCACCTTCCTGTTAAACTCCTCCAGCTTGCAGTCGGCGTCTAAAGAAAGCGCTGGGTTTTTCGCAGGAATTAAGGTAAATCCTGTTACATCTAATTCTTCATAATTATGATGGAACATGCATCATGCACAACGCCTGAAGCGATAATTACCGGCTAAATACACGTTGCAGCATTGCAAATATTATGTTGCATAATTACCCATGTCTAACAGAGCTGTATGATGGTGTTTGATTTACACTGGCTTCAGCCAACCGTCCAACACTTTTTCTGAAGTTTATTCCAGATGTCCTGTACATCCGTGAGGACGCTAAAAAGCATGTTTTGGCCGTACACAGCACAGTCCCTATTCCCTGCCATGGGTTTGAGCACAACCGCCGCTGCAAAGTGACTCTGGCTCTCAGCGTACATGAATCAGGTGTGTGTATATTAGTGTGTGAGTCACTGACAAACTCTGTTGGAAATGTTATTTTTTATTTTTATTTTTACATTTTTAAATTCATATAATTTTTTTATTTGCTAAATCAAGTGCTCTGATCGCTTATGCGGAAAAAAAATCATAAGTATTTCAGTATTATTTTTATTTACAATTTTTAAACATGCTTTTTTATTCTATTTTGTTTTTATTTTTATTTATACATTTTATTGTATTTTATTGTACGGTTTTTAAACTTGTATATATGTTCAAACCCTCTCAGTCTCAAGCAAATTTTTCACTTTTAATTTGAATGTTTTTTAAACTGTGAATATTCTTCTTCTTCTTCTGAATACTGATGCAAATCTGTATTTGTGTTCATAAAATGTCTTTCTCATCTTGTCTTACGCTTTATGTAGCTTTGGTAAAATGCTTTGAATGTGACAGCATGTGCATGAATTGTCCTTTTCCTCTCAAGAACATTTTGCCTTTGAGTTTTTTCCTTTCGTCTGAGGATGTATCTACTGATAATCTCTGTTCGAATGTCTCAGACGATGTAGTCGTGGAGGTTTCAAACGTGGCCTTATCATCCTGCTCGGTCGAGCTCCTGTCCCAGCCCTGTCGAAGCGGCGTCTGTGCTCAGGGTACCGTGACTCTCAGCGCTGTTACTGATTTCACCCGGGACGGGAACCGGGTCAGCTTCTTCTCCACTCAGCCCGCCGAAGGCAGCCCTCGCCTCTGGAGAGGTTACAACCCTCCTGCACTGAAGGTTAGCCCAACTTTACCATGCATTTCAAATTTAATATTAGTTGCTTGATTGGTTTTGTACTTAATTTCTGTAATTTGATAAGTGCTCTTTGAAATGGCCTTCAGGACAATGAAGTGCTTAAGATTAGAATATATTTACATGATAATGTTTTAAAGGGGAATTTGTCTTGCTCTTTTTACAATTCGACCCACCCTGTTGAACTCCATTGTGCCCTGGTGGTACACTGACATTAACCAATCATAACAAAGGTCATTTGAATATAGAAGTCTTAAAGGTACAGTAGTAAATGATAGTCTAAGGGTGCAAACAACACTGTTACCACAGTTTTCACACTTAAAACACTTAAGTAAAATGTTTTTATAAAGTAGGATCATTTGGACCATTTATACATCAAGGTGGGATGTTAGTAAATTTTCATAATTTATACAAATTATATTGTGATGATTGCATTAGTCAAACATTCAACCCTGTTACCGAGTAAGGGAAAAAAATATTATCACGTGAAAATGATTAAGCAAATATTTTGTTCAGTAATTTTTGGATTTATTAACTTTTCAACCCTGTTAATATTCTTTTTAATTTTGATTAAGAATTTTCCATTTTATTTAAGAAAATAACAAAATCACATAAGGATCAAGGTTTTATTATTAGACTATTATTTTCAGAATATTTTCAGACACATTTTTGTAACAGGGTTGAAATAAAAAGAAAATCTCGTATGAAATAAGTAGAAAGTAAAGAAGAAAATAAAACAGCCCATATAAAATTTTGTGAGACAGTTTGACAGACATTTTAACATTTTATTTTTTGTGTGTGTATCACAGTGTTGAGTAAATAACTTCATATAAAATACATTAAAAAATAAAACAGCTCATATAAAATCTTTTTTTCATGTACTTTTTTCCCATTTATTTATTTAGTTAGTTAATAATACAGTTGAAAAATAGAAAACATATAAAATAGTTAGAAAATAAAAAACGCTCAT
Organism: Tor tambroides; assembly: GCA_021397915.2. Lineage (NCBI taxonomy): Eukaryota > Metazoa > Chordata > Actinopteri > Cypriniformes > Cyprinidae > Tor > Tor tambroides. The sequence continues at coordinate 31,938 of JAFVLL020028274.1, forward strand.
ATAAAATCTTTTGAGACAGTTTTTTTTTTTTTATAGAATTTTCCTTTTTATTTTGAAACAGGGTTGAAAAAATGATATAAAATAAACAGAAAATGAAACAGCTCATATCAAATCTTTTGCGACAGTTTGACCATTTTTTTTAGCACTTTCCTTTTTTGTAACAGGGTTGAAAATAAAAAATCTGATATAATATAAATAGAAAATAAAACTGCTCATGTAAAATTTTGTGAGACAGACATTTTTTGAGCATTTTCTCTTTTTCTCTCTCTCTGTTGTATGGACTAGTAGAGTTCAGCAACGGTTAGATTTTTTCGTAACACTCCAGGTTTGAAATATACTGTGACTCGGCCTTACAGCTCTCATAATTGACCCCTGCTGAAAGGAAGAAAGAGCCTCTAATAAGGCCGACACCGAAAGGACAGACAAGAATGTGGTAATTCAGAAGGAAAGAAACGTAAACACACAAACCGCCAGTCTTCTTAAATAAGGTGTCACCGCCGGCCCCAGACCACCATCTGTGTTGTCTGTAAACATGAAAGCCGCTCAGTGCCCTTTAATAATGGGAAGAGACTGTACTCTTCTGCATTATAATTAGACAAGAGCCAGCATAGCTCCCCAATTATTATCCCCATCAATGGCATCTAAATTGTGGTAAGTTGATTCCCTGAGATGGTTTCGCTACTTTTTATGAGTTATTTTTCTATGTAAGTAACAGATAAATTTGCAGTGCAAGTAGCTGCCAGTATGAATGATTCATTACCAATTACTTCTTTTTTCTGAATGCAGATCACAGTTCAAGATGTTCCAACGGCGACCTGTTACTCCCTAACTGACCCTCATGTCATTACATTTGATGGCAGGTAAAATATTTCTGAGTTTTTAGACAAGTTTCTTTCTTTCTTATTGCTCATCTGGTAAATCTTTGCGATAATAGGACAATAACAATGGCAAGGTCATGGGTTCAAATCCCAAGGACCACAATAATTATACGGAAAGCTTTTTATTTATTTATTTTTGGGCATTTTCAGTGGGCAATATGAATTCTTCTAGATCGCCTGTGATTAACAAGTTATGCGAGTTTTACATGGCAGATGCTTAAATGGTACATTTTCAGGTAATGAGGCACAAATGTCACTTTGGATTTTGCACAGATTTAACACTTATACACCTAAATTCAATTTGATGCTAGGTAAAACATTTACAAGTTTTTAGAAAATTAGGTCCTTTCTTTCTTTCTTTCTTTCTTTCTTTCTTTCTTTCTTTCTGGTAAAGCATTGCATTAACAGCTAACATCACCAAGGTTGTGAGTTCGATTCCAAAGTGAGCATGAATTTACCGAAGGCTCTTTATTTCTTTCTTTGCGACAGATGATTTGAATTATTCTATATTGCCTTGAAATGTGACTTAAATTGTGTGACTTTTACATGACATATGCTCAAATGGTACATTTTCAGGTAATGAGGCAGAAACGTAAAGGTCACCTTGGATTTCAGATTTGTGTGGCACAGATCTATCATTTGTACTCTTAAATTTGATTTGATTTGATGGCAGGTAAAATATGTATGTTGTGTAAGTGGATAGACAATTTTTTTTGTTGTTGTTGTTGTTTTTTGGAGCTCATCTAGTAAAGCGCAAATGACGAACAATGCCAAGGACTTGGGTTCAATTCCCAAGTAGCACAAATAATTTACTGAAGGCTTTTTATTTCTTTATTTGGCATTTGCAAAGGACAGTTTGAATGTTCAAGATCGCCTGTGATTATTTCGACATAAGTTGTGTGACTTTTACATGACATATGCTCAAATGGTACATTTTCAGGTAATGAGGCAGAAATGTAAAGGTCACTTTGGATTTCAGATTTGTGTGGTGCAGATTTATCACTTGTACTCTTTGAATTTGGCTCAGAAGGAGGGATCTTCATGAAAGTGTACGGGAACTGTCCTCATTAGCGGATATGTCCTTGACAGATGCCGGCCCTGTGCCACAATTTCCTCTAGTAGAGAAGCACACATGGCCCGAATGAACAATAGATATGGATTTAAACACACACTATAGCGAGATGTATTGAGCAATGTGTGTTTACAACAATGTCAATGCACAGAGCAATAACCGCAAAGTGTCACGGTCACCATCAAAGTAAATGATGCTGAAACTGTCCTATGAAAATTACTGCCTCGGTTTCTCTCTCAATTTCTTGCTCTTGTTTTATCTTACAGTTCTTTTTGAATAGACTCTTTCTTGCTTTCTTCTCCACTTTGCCATTAAGTTCAAGTAGTCCTCTGAGAGGCTGTATTCAGCTGTCTAGTCTTTAAAGGTTGTTTAAAGAGTGCACACAGAGGTTTCTGAATTTCATTTATTTTAATCACCATGACTTTTAGCACAGCAAAACAGAACTCGATAAAGAAACAAGACAACTATCAGTATGTGTATCGCATCTCTTTCTGTGTATCTGCTAAGTTAAATCATAATTGGTCTGTTAATTAATTACATTTCATTCATTTTAAAATTGACATCTATTAATCTTACTATAACCCTATTCCACTCAGGCGCTACGAGAACCAGCAAACAGGCACATTTTTGCTTTATAAGAGCACAAAGCGTGTATTCGAGGTCCATACAAGGCAATGGGATTGTGGGAGTCGACATTACTCTGTGGCGTGTACCTGCGGAGTGGCGGCTCGAGAGGGCAACGAGGTTGTGACCTTTGACATGTGCAATGGGCAGCTGCAGGAAACACGTCCGCACTTGTCTGTCAAAGCCTTGGGACCATCTGTGACCAATCAGATCAAGATCCACGAGACGCATCAAGGGAAGAAAGTCACGGTACGGTTACAATCCAGTGCTGTGGTTGCTAATAAGAGTGAATTAATATGGATAGGTTTTAAAAATGAGGCTTTATTTGTAGACTATTTTATGCTGCAGTAAAAAATGTGTTTCCCTTCTGAACCCAAACTATTTCAACACATTCAGTGTTGGGGTAAAGCATTACAAGTAATGCGAGTTACGTAATCAGATTACTTTTTCAAGTAACTAGTAATGTATTACTTTTAAATTTACACCAAAATGTATGAGTTACTTTTTCAAATAAGTAACACAAATAAATTTTTCCCATTTATTCACTCACATTTCTCCCCATTGAGAGAAACTGGGAGTGAGTTGCAGAGGCACTTCCTTCAGTTTGAGGCTTATTAATTTTAACTTTTGTGTGAAAGGCTTACATAACTTTTTGTTTGAAATTGCCCTAACAGTTGCCAAAAAATATAACTTTTTTGGTTGTTTTGTTACAAAAAAACAAGCAAGCAAGCCCAGCCCCGGTGACAAAAAGTATCTCAAAAGTAATTTAATGCATTACTTTCCAGAAAAAGTAACTAAATAATGCAGTTTGTTAATTTTTCATGGAGTCATGCAATATTCTAATGCATTACTTTAAAAAGTAACTTTCCACAACACTGCTCACAGCGTAAAATATATTAGATTTAACTGAATACATGATGATACCTCATTGACATGCAAACTCAGGAAATCTCAGTCATGCTCACTGTGAAATGTATGCAGTTCAAGTTTCAATTTCTTGGCGAAATTGTCTGAAAAGTAAACACAGACCTCAACTGTTTGGAAAAGAGGCTTTTTTTCCCTGCAAAAAGATTTTAAAGCGCTCGGTCTCCACAGAACAACGGTCTGTCAGTGCAGCAGATGTTGTCATTGTTGCATTGTGACACAGTTTGAATGAGAAAGTGTTTTGTGATGGCTAAATTTATCTAGATTTGTAATATTCTGATGCAGACTCTTGACAAATTGCCACTAATGTCCTCATAACCAGCTGGCAGGGAAATGGGATCTTTTACTAACATGTGCATTTAGTTTATGATTGAAGTTGGGGTAAGCTGAAGTTTAGTTTAGGAAATTGATGAAGTAATGATTTCAGATGTTGGATAGACCCAGTGAATGCATGGACAGACAGTGAAAAACAAATATATGTATGTGTATAAATTAATAATATATTATAAATAATATTTTTGTCAAATATAAAAAATATTAGAATATGTGAATAATAAATAGAAATATAAATGAACAGGTTTTTCTCTTTGTAGATTTTTTTTCTCCATTTTTTTTTTAAATGCATAACATGATATTTTAATAAAAGTCTGTACTTGACACTATCCAAACACTTGCCTTGCATATTTAAGGGTCAGCATGACCTGATTTTGATGATTTTGGTTTAATGTTTAACATTAATTATCTAAGAATTTAGGTGATTTTCGTTTGACCCCTGCAGATCGTTTTTGCCTCAGGGGCGTTTGTGCGAGCAGACATCAGTGATTGGGGAATGAGTCTGTCAGTCAGGGCTCCAAGTCAGGACTTTAACGCCACCAGAGGCCTGTGTGGGTTATTTGACCGGAACAGCCACAACGACCTCCACCATCCTGCAGGCACAAGCTACCGCGACAAAGACCTAGAGGAATTCATTCAGGGCTGGAGGTAAAAATACTTTTTCAACATCTATGTAGTCTATATTTCACTAGAAACAATATACGGCACTTAATTGAACTGTTGAGTTTAAGACTGGTAATAAAACTAGTCAGAACCAAAGCTGTCATGAGGTGTGCCACTAAGGTCCTCTAAGGCTCTGCAACTCCATTCCTGGGGTGTCCTGCAGACTTTATTACCAATCCCAGTTTAACCCACCTTTCTGTAATTTGCAATTAATTCTGAACACCTTAATTAGCTTGCTCGGGTGTGTTCGGTTAGGGTAAGTTTTAAACTCAGGAGGGACACTGGCCCCACAGGACTGGAGTTGAAGTGCCCTTCTCTAAGGTATACCTATAGATTTAACCAATGGTCCTGGTCAGAAATATGGAGCTATTATGCAGGTAAGAACTATGAAAATGTTCAGATATATGTACAAATATTGCCACACATTTATAAGCTGCAAACTTCCAAAAGATGCCAAATAAGTTGGAGTAAGTAGGAGACTTGGATAGCAGTTCAGTTTCAGATTAAAGTTTGCATCACCATTTAACCTTGATTTGCTCGTTTTAATGTCAAATATAATTAAAGCAGAGGAAAGTCTCTAATCTAATGGGCTAACCTTTCTCGAACTCTAAATCCTCTCTTGACGCAGTGCTTGAGGGCTTAATTCAAAGGCTGATTTGAGACAGTCATATTTTTGTTTTATTTCTCCGTGTCAGGATCGCGCCTGGGGAGAGCCTGTTTGACAGCACGCCACCTGCCGTGGATGAGGAGATAAAGTGGAATTTCTGTGCTTGTCAAAAGGGATACAGTCTGTCCCTCCATTCAGCACGTGCCATCGAAGGCCTATTAAACCCGCCTCCCATCTCTCGCTGCCTATCTCACGACGACACAGATTACACATCCTTGTTCCCCTTCAAAGATGCCACTAGCGAGTACGCCGTTAAACCTGTCTCCACCCGTAACGTCCAGAAGCGGGAGGCGTGGGCTGAAGTGTCAGAATTAGGTGTTAAACTGAAGTCTCAAGTGTCCCAAGGTCTGGCAGAGAACTCTCCTTCTTTAGGGGAGTTAGAATTAGACTCATTATTTAAAGTTGACGCTCCTCGCTTGAATGAATCTAAGGTGCCCTTACCAAGCACAGGTGGAAGGCCTAAAAGACAAACCCTTGACTTTTTGCCCGTTTACACCGTCCAGGCCCTAAGCCAGACTGACCTCGAAAGTTTCGCCTATTTCTTTCCAGATGACCACCGCTCTTCCAGCCACCCAGCTACCCACCCTTCCTGGCCGACACCAAGTGGCCTCACTTCTGCCAAAGCTTTGGAGGTCTGCCAACTGGCCTTGGCGAACTCAACCGTGGGCACAGTATGCAAGAGTCTGCTGGGTCGGCGCCTGGAAGAAGCTGTGGATCTCTGCATCCTGGATCTTCAGTTGAAAGATGATTTGGCCTGGGAGGACGCCCTTGTGCCCTTCCTGGAGAACGAATGTGAACGGAAGTGGTTGGAGAACCGGACCCAGCGTTCTCAGGAAGCTTCCAGACCGTTGGCGGATATTGCAACAGCCCTACGTTGTCCGAATTTCTGTAATGGGAATGGGGAATGTGTAGAGTGGGGATGTCAGTGCTATCTGGGCTACAGCTTTTACGACTGCAGTCTCACTATCAGTAAGTGATCGTTTTGACATCTACTGTATCTGTTGCTTCAAATGTGATCCACAGGGATCCTCGATGATCAGAAACACTCTAGGCTGAACTTATGGCAAAATAGCTATTAATAAGAAGCCATATGGGCTACTACAACATGTTTTGTGTGACGTGCCTGCAGGGGGCTGTGAGATTTGAACAGGGAACACAGTTGAGGATCAAAGTTATCTTTGAGGCTTTGTTCGGGTGACTGGGGAATGTCCACCTTTGTTCTCACTCTCTCTGGACATGATGGAGTCGTTTGAAAGTTTTCTACGTAAGATGTGTGGTCTGAGAGGAGATTTATTGATCAGATTTATTGAGGTTGTTCATTCATTGCTCAGGTGACTTTGTCATGTCTCTTTTAAGAATCTAAGATGTTTCTGCTAAAGCTGAAACACAAGTGAGACAATTGTTGACATATTAAGAGAGCAAAGTTATAAATTCAAAAGTCAGATGTAGTATTGTCTTAAGTAATTTGGTCTTGGGGATTGATATCTGTTACTTTTATAGTGTTCATAGTATCTCAGTAGATCAGAGCACAGATATGTGAGATTATTGAGACTCCAGTGAGATTATAATGGTATTTTTCTTAGAAGAACAGGAGATTTCCAAATCCTTGCAATATCAATTCCTGTTTAAAGGCCACATCACTTCCTGCTCCTGGAGATAAACCGGGTGCAATGTGAGCAGTACACCGCATTTTGAAGGAAATGCTGCTGAACATATAATTTTTATTTCCTCTATAGATAACTCTAGGGCTCCGGAAATATGTCTTGTGTGATAGCAATTTATCATTGCATTTACAAGCATTGATCTGTAAGTAGATGACTGTCTAGTGTGATGTGATGTTGCATCTCTATGGGTCAGTACTTTTGCTGCTCTTTTGACCAAATGTGTGTAATTAAAATCCTGTACACTGGCACAAGTACAGTGTTCACTACAGCTGCCATTACCAGATGGTGGCCAAGGTGCCAGAGCATTTCTGTGGCGTTAGATGAAATTTTTTTCCTGTGCCAGCTCTTTTCATCAAGTATGTATTTTTAGGGTCTTGTTGTTTGTTGTATGCTTTCAGTTCCTTTTAATCATATTTTGCTTTGGATGCTGTTGTTCTGCATTCCTTGCCCTTACACTCGGCAAAGAATAATTTCCCACTCCCTCAAGCATGTCTTCAAAGAAACCGCAGATGGTGTGCGATTGAGAAAGTGTGTTTTTTATTGATTGTGAATTATTTGAATTGTTGTATGGAACTCCTTTTCAAACGGCAAAGTCATTGAGCGTGTTTATCGACTGATTGTTTCTGGCAATAGCGGCGAGGCTCAGAAGTGCCATTAGCTTTCTCAGCCAACCTTCATATCAATGAGATATTGTTATGCAGGTATGCTAACGCCTGGCTCTGTGCCAGAAGCCCATGCCGGCTCTCTGATTAGCATTGGGATCCTCGCTAAGCCGTTATCTCCCTCAACGTTTTTCGCATGCTCCCTGGGGCTGGCGCGGTGACGAAATGGGAGTTTTAACACAAATTAGCGAACAGATTAGGAGCGCTAGAGAGGGCTGTTTATCACAGACTGACGTTTTTCAACCTCTCCGAGAGCAAGCTCTGATTTATGGTAACCGCGCTAGGATCAACGTGCAAGGTAGCACAGGGAGGACGGCTAGATAAATCTGCTTAATTGCCCAACTGATCATCGGATGATGCCTCTTCCACATCTGGGATCGTCATCCATTAGTTTTTTTGGAAGCCCATGACACATTTATGCCTAAGCATTTTTGGTTGACTTTATTTCCACTTCATCTAGTCAAATGTGGCTTTTTGCAGGCCTTCATTTTGTTTGTGCTCACATTTGGCCACATGATTTGTGAATATGTTAGCATGCTAACATGCTACGTTTATTTTCGGATGAATACAGCATAGATACTGTGTACTGTCTGCAATTTTTTTTTTTTTTTTGTCTTGGTGACCTACTACATTAGCCAAAGAGTGGAGTATACCATAGCGCACACTGTATCCCACAATACATTGTGCTCAATCTGACCTTCCATTTCCAGATTAATGAATAAACTGGAGATAATTATTGTCACTACATTTTCATCGCTTGTTGAGATTGGGCGGCCAAAAAAAGTTGAATAAATAACTATTTTTATTTTAAGATGACAACTGCACACCACTTATTGTTATTTTTTAAAATAGTAAGTATACAAAGCATTCTATGCAATATTTTTTTTTTTCTAGAGTCCTTAAGTTAGTTTCATAGTATCATATATGCTCTAATACACAGAACTGTGCTGCTCATTTGGACAATGTGACTTCGAATGTGGCTTATGATGTCTAGCAATCCAATTTTTCTTTACTGTGCTACAAATAAAAATTGAAATAAGGAAAAAAATAGAATATTAAGAATAGCAAATGCTGGACTAATGCAGATCCATGACCCTTTTAAAGAAACAGTGCATCCCAAAATGAGATTTCTGTCATTATTTACTCCCACATCGTTCCAATATCGCATAATGTAATTTTTTCTGCATGTGAAACAGAATAAGCTAATATTTTGAAGATTACACCGCTCTTCTCGTACAATGAGAGCTCGAAGTGATCTTTCAAGCTTGATAACACCAAAATAACACCATACGAGTTTGTTTTAGTTTTGCCTGATTGATTCCTGTAGTACACAAATGGTGCATCCTTGCTACATTTTCAGGCTGTGTGTTCAGTAGATTCACCTCAAGATTTGAAAATGAGGAGGAAAAGGAACTAAAGGGATTCAATTTCAATTTCGCACATGCCGGAAAACTGCACATCACATATTCTCCTTAGTCTTGTGGCACATTTTATGCTATTGCTGCCGACATGAAGGGTGTCCGGAATGAAGCTGCACTAGATATTTATTTCATATAATTCCAGGTAGAGTGAAAATCAAGTCTATAGAAAAGGCAATCAGACTGGATTCCATACCTGTGCATATCTTGGTTTCCTTCAATAGTGGAACAATCTGAAAAACCTCACTTTTGCCTTTATTCAGCTGTGAGGCAGGGGTCACGTTCTGTAGAAAGGACTCCTCTTAGATTCATCTCTGACTTTTTTTTTTTATATACAGCAGGTTCAGTGAGTCATCCCAATCGCTCCTCATTTATCATTTCTCTTCAAACATAAAGCACCAGCGTTCGCCCTTGTGGCAGAGATTAAAAACTCCTGAATATCTCTCACGCTCCCTTCCTGGCCGGTCAGGGACAGTGTGTGAGAGTGTGTATGTGTGTGTGTGTGTGTGTACACTGCGTCAGTGCTCGAGGCTTGTCTGGTTCAGATCTGCATTTTGGGAGCTCGGGAGCAGAGTGAATCATGGGAAAATCTGAAAATCACCTCACTGACCTGCTGAGATGGAAATTTTTGATCTCCAAGGCGATTAGGAAGGTATATGTGTGGTACTGCTTCAGTGAGAGTGAAGATTTTTTTTTAAAGTCCTAGATGTTGTGGCTTGTTTTGAAGCCATAATGATCCTTGTTTCAACTGCTAATATCTTTTTAATGGTTAGCTAATTTATTAGCACATGATGTCACATAACATGCTAATTGTTTGACTCAGAAGTTATCACTGAAATGGGGAAACAGGCCTTATGCATTTTGAATAGGTAAAGTAAATTTCTACATGATTTTAAACATTATATGATATAATAAAGGCATTTAAGTCTATATATATATATATATATATATATATATAATACATTTTAAGGAATTTTGATATAATATATATTGCAGGCTGTATGTAGACAAATGCATAAAATATGCAAATTTTGGAAAGGTAATTTTTAAAAGTGAATTTATATGGTTTTAAACAGTTTATGAGATAACGTCCTTAAATGTTAATAAACAGCATCTGATAGATTTATATTATAGTTATAGTTTATATTATATAGATTATACAGGCTATATGTTGATAAATGCATAAAATATGCAAATATGCATGCAAAAAAAATAATGTCTTTAAAGTTTATGAAAAATACAGCATCAAATAATATTTTTAATATTTTAACATTTTCACTATATTTTAGTTTTTTATTATTTTTAAGCTAACAAAACATTTAATAGCAGATTTTCTTTATCAAATGTGGTACTTTCATTACATGGCTCACAAATTTGTCTTCAAAAATAATTTAAAATTAACTTAATTGTCTCTGATGGTAGTATAGCTTTCCTAAACAGTGTTAGGGGGCAATTTGTTTTTGTAATTATTTTATTATCACTTTTTTACCCAGTGTAAAATTACACAAAATGAGACCATCTGGAGGGAGGTTCTTTGATGAGGCTAAAATTCATTAGCACTCACTCTGTGCTTAATTGTTCTCCTCCGAGGACCATTTTCTCTGATATCTCTCATTGTTTTCCTTCTCCATTTTTAGATATCCACTACACTTCTGGCTTAGTTTAGCATCCCGTCCCAGTACATCCATTTTCGTTTGCGTCTCAGATATGTGATTCAAATAGACTTCCGCCCCGCGGAGATCCGAACGTAAGGTTATGCTCTGGTAATAAAAACACTGATTTGAAGTGAGCCGAGATGGGAGCGATAATGGCATTAATCAAGCGTAATGCAGCCACGGTACAGTCATTTCAGCCTGTCGCTGAAACTATATTAAATGTTGTTGTGTTTTATAAGGCCTGAGAGACGCCCAAACAAGCTCGTATTTACTCGTTTGCATTATTTAAGAACCTCAGTTATGGAGAACGTTATTTTTTCCCAGCTCTAATTATACCGTAATGTTTGCCGAATGAATCCGTTCCCTGTTTAATGACAAGCGCAGGCTGGCAAGGTCAGAATCCAGCAGTCTGAATATTTAGTGATGTACTGTATAGCTTAAAGCTGGGATTGTTTTGTTTGTTTGTTTGTTAGTGGCGATGTACTTGGAAATGACTTTCGTTTGGTTTAACTGCGTCTTTCAAACTGCCGGTGTTGCATTTTTCCATTTGAGTCTCGTAAACTTTATTCACTGGTGGGTTTTGGAAAGGATGGGGAGTGCACATTATTAAAGACTTCACATAAATTTACAATGGAGTTTTTGGGTTAACAAGACTCCCAGAGTGGCTTTTCAATGAATCAACAATGAGTAGACGGCAGACTGTCATTTTTGCAGACTCATTTGACTGAAAGACTTTTTCTATGAGGTTTTGAATGAGGTTGTTGAGTTGAATGACAAAGAACACATTGGATTTGACCCTGTGACCCAGAAAAGTCTGTACTTTTTCCATTTACTCCCCAAATTGCTTTCTACCGAGCAAGTGTGTGTGTGTGTGTGTGTGTGTGTGTGTGTGTGTGTGTGTGTGTGTGTTTGGTTGTCTTGAGGAGTAAAACTGCAGTGTCAAGGACCACGCCCATTGAATAGACCACGCCCCTTGATTAGGCCATGCCCTCATATACTTAAAAGGAGAAGTTGCTAAAGCATCCACCACTACTGTTACTTATGCTCTTTTTAAGGTTATGTGAATAAACCCAAACAATGTGAACTTTATGATTTTCTGTAATTTGTCTGTTTTCTTTGGTTTCCTTAGGTCAGCCAATAGAAATCACCGATCTGGAGAACGGCGGTTTGTGTGACGTACGTGAGTTCAACTGTGACAGCGTGAGGGTTTTTGGGCTGGGTTTCATCGACTCACCTGACCTTGCGTGTCTTGTAACCAGACTAAAGGTGAGACGCAAATGATGTTACTTGTGTTTGTTAGGCAAATTGCATAGAGACAAATTTAGTATTTGATAAAACATTTTAGTATCATTTAATAATTATAGTTTAGTATAGTATTTTAATTATATGATTATTCTATTATTTTATTCCTTTCATTATTTTATTTATTACAATATATTATTGTAATAAATATTGTTATAATTCTTTATTATTATTATTATAAATATATTATTTTATAAATATGTTTATTTATTATTTATTATTAATATTTATTATTAATATTTATTTATTTATTTATTTTATAAAACAAAAACCTTAATAAAATATATAAATAATTAAATACTTGGAATAATTTAATATTATAATTATTTTATTTTTGTTACTATAGAGTTTTTTATATGAAATATATTTGGTATAATACACAATATTATATTATAAAATTTATTATTCTATAATACTTTTATTTAATACTGTGTGTGTGTGTGTGTGTGTGTGTGTGTGTGTCAAATATGATCTTAATCATTAAAAAATAAGAAAATGTAAATAAATGAAACAGTTTATAAACATATGCACAATTTCAACATACAACCTACATATATTACACCAATCTATCCATCTTTAATTGCAGTTTTTTTTGTGCTTTTTTTTTCTTTTTTATAATGATTATAAGATCACGTTCAACTCTTCTAAGCCAGTCTTCTTTAATATTTCATTAAGGAGTCTTTATGCATCTTAGCATGGCTTTTTTAATACCTGCTTGCCATCTGTTTGTATATTTAATTAGAAGAATGAGGGAGGAAAGGCATAGGGGACATCTAAGGAGATAACCAAAGCAATGAAAACAGTAATCAGTCAACACAGCAGAGCACATACAAAGAAAACACCACGCAATAAGACCAGTAAACAACATGCAAAACACACATAATGTGCTGTAATTATCTGAGGATTTATATCGGCTGCTGATTCCTTTATTAAATTGTCTGTTTTACTTAAAAGTTTTGGGCTCGAAGTTAATTTGATGATGTCAAATCAATAACCTGCAGGGCTGAGTTTAACCCTCATGGTCCAAAAGAACCTAGAGCCCTTTAACTAGCTCGAAAACATACTTTTAATCTTGAATACTTTAGAAATCATGAAACGTTCATATCTACTTTCTATTTGACTTTTATTACGTCTTGGTAGTTGGTTTTGGATAAGCCAGAGGAACCAGAGGGTAATTTTGAAATTAATATTGTTAGTATTACAAATACAGCTTTGGAGCCTTTGGGACCTGCAAACATCATGGTTAAAAAACAAATGTAACTAACGATTCCCACCATGTAAATCTTAACATGCTCCCTGCATACTTTCCTCTCATTTGAATTCCACCGCTCAGATATTTCTGAGCCGCCCACTTTTCTCGCCGTCTTTTCTCAGGGGGTTTTTCGCCTGCTGTGTGAGGTCATCCCATTTGAGCAAATTGGTTTGACATTCATTATTCTAGCTGTTTCTGTTTTTCTCAAAAAATGAAGGCCCAGGGGTGAAGATTGCTCTAATTTGCAGTTTTATCTCAAACAGTTGTGAACAACTGAAGCACATAGGCCCATACTAAAGTTTTAGCATATCTTCTGATAAATGTGGGTTGAATTCAAAGAAAATGTTTACCTAAAATTAAAATTTTACCTTTTACTCACTCTAATGTTGCTTCAAACTTTTCTGTGTTTAGTTTACTTTTATTATATGGAAAAGAGTGCACTGTAAAAAACAAAAAAAATTTAAAAAAAGCTTCAGCAGATTTTTGAGTTGTCTCAACTAATTTTTGTAGGAGATTCTCAACTTTTTGTTGTATAAACTTAAAACAACAAGTTGAGAAAACTCAAAAATCTGCTGAAGCTGGTTGCCTTAAAATTTTAAGTTGGCTCAATTTTTATTTTTTATTTTTTTACAGTGTAGCCAGAACATTCTAATATGTACAATTTTTTTTTTTTTTTTTATTGCATGTAAGAAACAAATTCATACGGGTTTGGAATGATTTGAATGTGAGTAAATTGACAGGATTTTCTGCTTGAGATAAAACTATGCATTTATTGGCCTGCACTTGTTTAATAAATTTAATTAATTAATGAAAAATAAGTACAAAAAAATGTAAAAGAATTGTGGGTAATTATATTGAATGTGCACTTGTAGTGTACTTCAAATGCTATATAGTAAGTATACAGTATTTTAAAAAAAACTGTACATGCAGATAGTATATTAACAAAATAAAATCCACTTAAGTGTACTTAAAGAGCGTTCATTGTCATGACTATTTCTTAACATGCTTAAGTACTCTTTTGTGAATTGTACTTTGTCAATGTCAAATGAAAAGATCTGAAGTAGCCCTACATTTTAAATCATTATGTTTTAATAACCGTTTGACTTCACTTATATTGCTGTGCACACTAAACAAGTATGTTTATTAATATTATGAATTCATTTAGGCTATATATATATATATATATATATATATATCAGAAATTACAAAAAGTATATTTTAGTTTACTATGAACTTGTATTAATACCAGTACATTCAGCAGTAGAAGTAGTTTTGAAATTACAAATGAAGATGAACTTAAGTCCTACTTAAGTGAGTCCAAAAAGCACTTTTAATTTTAACTAATTGGACAATATGTATTTTAAACTATAATAATACATTTAACTGTACATACCAATTAAGTATCCAAAAACATTACATTCAGTTCACACTTAAGTATATTATTTTAAATATTATTTCTACATTATTATAATGTACTTCTTTTTGGGTGTCCCTTTCAAAAATAAACAATTCATTTCCATTGATGTTTTTTAGCACATGAATGGAGTTTGGATCCCTGAAGAGGAAGGCAGAACCAAAGCGTCCTTCCTGAGCTCTAAAGCGGTGGACTGCTCCGTCCCGAGACTCGGCAACATGGCCGTCGACACGATGGACTTCACGGCCAGTGAGCAGCCCTATGCCAGATGGGAGATTAAGGTACCTGTCCATCAATCTCAGGGACAGGGATCTGTCCGAGGGTTCATGTGATTGATTTTCCACTGCCAATTTTTGCGGTGACTGAATGAATCAAAATGTCATCGTTCGGATAAAAGCAGGCCATCTTTTTCGTAACTTCCCATTGTGATTGAAAGATGAAGCGACCACTGAATTGAGAACGATGGCAAAATCTCCTTCCAAAATCTCCAGAGTCTCCTTCACAGTTGTGGGTCTTAACGTTTAAAATCAGCTTGAATTTATGCCGGCCGCACGCTCTGTTTGAGGCCAAGCTAAATGACGCGTACCGGGCGTTTTAAAATATTATATCACGCCGAAATCGCCGAACCGTGAGATGGAGGAGAGCTTTTCCATTCCGAATGACAGCCATAAAGGCAACACAATCATTTTAATCATTTTTATGCTTTGACGGCCCATATAGGAAACCAGTTTGGCTTTATCTTTAAGTATATGGCTAACATAAACATTAAAAAGTTCGTAAACTCTATTCAGGTCTTGCGATCATTGACCTCGGCGCTCAATCCCAAAGTGAGGCTTGATCTATGTGTGTACGTGTTAATGAGTGTGTTTACTGATGTAAAAAATGGATGGCCTGTGATGAGGAGAATCATTAACATAAATTTAAATGTTGAAAGAGCCACAGGGTTTCTCTGAAGGTCAGCGCAAAGACGTATCCGTGAGGTAATGCATCTCGAAATCCACCTAAACTCCTGCCTGCATTAATCTCAAGGCTTGTGGGATTAGCACTCACTGAGGGGGTGAAAAATTAACCTCACTTTTGGATTTACGCAAACTAGTGCTGCTAAAGACACTGAAGTCTGAAGTATTACAAGAAGAAGTACTTTTTTGCATCACCTGCCAGTGGCGAATGAGCTGACAAGGTTTACTGACCATAAATATTTCTTAATATGTTTTTCGTATTATCTTTATTACACATTTCTTTTGGTTGATATGGCAGTTCAAATATTTATCTGTTTTTCTGGTTGTTGATAGTGTTTTTGTCTCTTTTTTTTCTCATATTATGACTCAAATCAATGCTCATGTCAAGTTATTAAGGTTTTTGGTAAGTAGCTATATAATAAACAGCTTTATGTGGAATCAACCACACAATTTTACGTTGCTATTTAAATAATAATCGGTTGACTGCACATTAGGCGTTAAACAATAAAATAAATTTATTAGTAGTACTCTATTTACTCAGGATAGATATCTAAACCTTTTTAATTCTCTTTTTCTTCTTTAGGTGACTAATGATGGTCGTCAGTACAGCGAGGGCAAATTTTTAACCCTTTATGATGGTATTTGCCAGCTTTGTGTGACTGCTTCTGGACTCTGCAAGCTGAAGGTAGTGATATTCAAACACTTATTAGTAATACATGCGTAAATAGACCTATAGATTTTGAATGGTCCTTTTTTATATATTTATATTTTACTCACAATTAGTACAAAAAAAATGTGAAAGAAAAATACACATACACATACACATATGCACACAGCATTTCTCCCAACTGGTTATTGTATGTATTGTAACTATATTTGCATTGTCAGAATGAATGAATGAATGAATGAATGAATAAATAAATGTAAATATAATTATGAATATTATTAATTACACACGCATTAATATTATTAATAAATAATATTCCTAATTATATTTTGCATGTATATCTTAATTAATAATAATAATAATAATAATAATAATATAACACTGCTAATAGATTATATTATATTATATTATTGATAAATTAAATTCATTTATGTAAAAATGCAAGAAACAGTCACAGTACTGCTGATGGTTTGATTTTATATTAAAATTTATGAAGATATCGTTCTATAATTTTCATACATTTTAATGTACAACAATATATGAATATATAATACATTTCTTAATAATAATAATAATAATAATGTATATTATATGAATATTATTATACATACACTAATATAATTCATAAATAATTTTCCTAATTATATTTTACATGTTTATCTCTGAAATTATTATTATTATTTAATATAAAACTGATAATAAATAACAATAATATTATCATTGTTCTATTATTGATAAATTAACAATTTATGCAAAAAATGCAAGAAACAGTGATGTTACTGATCTCTCTCTCTCTCTCTCTCTCTATATATATATATATATATAATATTATTATTATTATTATTATTAAATAAAAGCAATATAATTTATTAATAATATG
>JAFVLL020028276.1:0-56004 GCA_021397915.2 Tor tambroides
TTAAATCTGAGAACAGTTCTGTCAAATAACACAATGACTGATGTTCCCCTTGTGAAAAAGCACAGAGCGTTTCTTTAACAGTGTACGGAGCGCTGGATGTCTGACGATGACAGATGAGGCTTTTCTTAGAAAAATAAACAAGAATCATTACCAAAGAGTGCTCAAATAAACTATAATAAATTACCCTGGGCATTGAGAAGCACAAAACAGTTAGCAAAAAACAAACAAACAAAAAAATAGAATGAATCAATGAATGAATGAATCAATGAATCAATGAATGAATGAATGACACAAATGTCATCCCATCAATCCCCAAACTAATTTATTATGGTTTACTTGGGTAATGATTCACATTTACTTTTCTGAGAAAGATAAATAAATAATAAAAATAGGGTTAGGTTTAAGAAAGAAAGAAATTAAGGAGTTTTGAAAAACATATAGATGTTGGCTGTGTCCCAAAGCTGAAAAATGCAGCCTTCTGAGGATGCATTCCAAGGTAGGAGGCATCATATCCGAATCCAATATCAGCTTCATTTCCTACCTCTTGAGATACTTTCATCTGATCATGGATTTCTGAAGGCAGCACAGATGTATCTTTCACTGCCTTTGATATCCCACAATCCCATGTGTTCCATTCCGTGACGGTTGAGCTAAAATAAATAAATAAATATATTGTTTGGTGGATAGTTTGTATGCAGTGATGGGTAGTAACTGGTTACATTTAATCTGGATTATGTAGATTATCAGATTCCAAAAATGAAGAACTTGTAATTAGATTATATTACTTTTTAAAATATCCATAATCAGATTACAGTTACTTTTTATAAATTACATGACTATATATTAATTACACAATAGCAATAATTTATTCATAATTTCATAAATTCTCCCTAATTCTTCTTTTTCATCTTTACATTTTCCATTGTAAACTTGCCTATTGCTTATATACAGTCAGAAAGTCTTCCAGTTTTGTGGACATTCACACAAAGACCAGTCACTAGTTAGATGGATAGAATTACACAAACAAGTGAGAGGCCAAACAGCATTTGACCACTGGATTTACAAAAATCAGTACGATTTTAAGAAGTGTTTTATCAACATTTCAACATTGCGTCAACTACTGAGTTAATTTAGAAACAAATTTGCATGTTCATGGTTCTCTGACATTGGTTAATGGTCACATGACATGACAAAGTGTTTTGATTGTTATTTTTATTTTATTGCTATTAAAATTGTATTAATTTTTCACATTTTTATGATTGAATTAATTATTAGCTTTTAATTAAACTCATGAAGCCCCTGCAGTTCCCTCCAGTTCCAGAAGTGTTTAATGCACTTCATGTGGAATATATTTTCAAATGGAATATATTTTCTTTCTCTTTGCATTTTTATATCAATATGGAACAAGAATATTCTATTTAAATTAATGTGATAAATGAGTAAGGTCACAAGTATTCTAGAAAGTAGTCTGATTATATTACCTAAAATGTGTAATGCAATGGATTACATTATAAACTACAATATTTGGCATGTAATTTGGAATCAGTAACAGAATACAATTTGCACGTAATCTACCCAGTATGTTTCTGACCAACATTTTTCACTTCTGATGTTACGTCTAGCAAGAAATCAGTATTATAGTAGTTAAATACTAGCTTAGTTACTGTATGACCAAATATTGCTCTATTTTGTTGTAGATCATAAAACCGTTGCACTGCCTCAGAAGCCTGTCCAAAATCAGTTACGTGAGGTGCCTTTGTGCGCAACCGCTGCCTGCAAAGTCATTGTCTGATAAGGCAGCGAGGCAACAAGTCAGCAGCCTAAGCTTTCGGACACAGCCGTTGACTTAAGAAGCGTTAAGGTGCTACCTCATACTTTAATTTATTATAGCACGCAGGAACAAACGTTATGTGCCATTTCTTCTTCCACAGCATCCTCACAAGTTCCTATTTCAGCGCCAGGATTACAGACAGGAGTGTGAAATAGGCAGAGTTGGAGTGGAAATATTACATTTGCAGAGTGCGGAAAGAGCGCCATTAGCGCTGAGCTGTCTTGGTTTAATCTGATCTCACCATGGCACAAGTGCTTTAAAAGACAACGCCGAATGAGCATTAGGAACGACGCGTTACACCCTGCTGTACGATCAACAGTGAAGCTCATGAGGTGTGAGCGAGTGCAAAGTAATTGAGAGCTATTCAGGGGAGCCATCATGGGCTCATTTGATTGTGTATCAGGTGTTTCTGTGGTTATTTACAGAGATGTTCTTTGCTTTAGTTGCATTGTAATGACTTTAGTGGGGCACTGAAGAGCTTCCTAGCCTGAGGTGACTAGCAGCGATCGCTGATGAAATCTGAACGGCAGATCATTTTCATCTTGACCTTGCGCCAAGCTATGGGTAATTTCTCAAGGAAGCTAAGTTACACGGCCTGGGCATGAATCTGGTCGGCTGCCAAGCCTTGACTCCTGAAAGTCAAGTTTTTTCAGTTTCAATAATCTGCACGTAGCAGAGCTTATTTCCATAGCAATGAAGCTTATTAATTAAAGCAGTTCAGCAGTGCTTTAAAATTCTTCTGAAGCATTCAAGGCAAACTGTGGTCTTCAAACATCCATCTGCTGAAAACCCCAGTCATCATTATATATTCCTAGTTTAGGATTCTGTAACTGTTGATGGCGTAAATACAAAACTATAGGCCTATTCAAAGTAATTATACAGTAATCACATCGTGTAGTATAATTGTCATCTTTATATAGTTTAAATATATGAAGTCTTAATTAAACCTAGTGGATTATGAATAAATGAATTCCTTATTATCGAAACAATATAATGATTTTTTTTATTTTATTTTTTTTTTATTGCTGAACACAGCAGGGGATATTACTAACATGGCAAGTGACCCTTTTGTACAGACAAAGTCAAGTTGCAGTCAATTTCAACTTCAATTTTGCTTGTTTTTAAAAAATAATGATAAAATAAAAAAATCTATTACCCATCTCTGGTCACACTTTGTGGCCTATGAGAAAATTCCATCAAAAAGCACTTTTGTATCTTGCTTTTCCTGCTGAACAAATGTGATGAAATTGGCTTACAGAAACCCTCTGCATGAAATGGACTTTCAGAGATATCAGTTCAGAGAGATATTCAGCTGAAAGAAAAGGGCAGATAACATTGTTTATTACTGGCTCTCTGGAATACTTGACTTAGATTGGTCAATTCCAGCATCCTGAAGTCAAATATTTCCATGTAATCTCTGGCAGATGATCACTTGCTTATTTGCAGTAATGAACAGCAGAAACATTACAAACCAATATTACATAATATAACATTAAAAAGTATGTAAATGACACGTTTTTCTAAAAAAAAAAAAAAAACTTTGTTCAACAGTGACACCAGCAGGTAAAGTTACAGCACGAGTCCGCATCTCTCTTGCCTCCCCGGAGCCCACTGAGTTTTAACAGACCCCCTAAAGCGTGCAGTGGGTTTGGTGGGGGGTAATTGAGAATGAATGGGGGAAAGTCATGTGTAGGATATCAGAGTGAATCAGACAATTTAAGATTCAATCAGAATATGGTTGAAACCACCCAAAGAACCAAATTCCACAAAGAGGCCCAGGATAACAAGACAATGTCATAAATCTGTCCACGATACCCTGGCTCCACGAGTCTGAAGCAAGTCCACCAACTAGCAGCTTTGAGCATTCTCACAGAATTAAAGGTACAATACCCAGCCAACATTTCCACATGGGCCCCATGTGGGTTTTTGATGGGCTGTCACTTGGGTCCTGCATGGGCAACCCAAATGGGACCCATACAATTTTGTCCATCGGCTCCACTTGGCCGCCTGTCTCACGATGGTCCGGCCGCTCTGCCAGCGCCGCTGCGGGAGAGAAATGCTACTTAGCACGGCTTAACTGAGAAATGAGCACCCCATGTCCCGATCCTATATTCTTACAGACGTTTATTAACTCAAACGTATTTATACATTGCAAATAGCATTGGTATAAAACAAATGATGCGACTGCAAGTGTTTAAAAGTTCATCTACCTATTTAAAGTATTTGTAGGGCTTTTCGTCTTCACAAGTCTCCCCACCGGTCTGCCAGCGCGCTGGGGGAGGAAAATACCAGTTAGCACAGCTTTACTGGGAAAGTGAACAAGTTACATTGAAATAATACATACAAGACAATGAAGAAAAGTGTATACACGCATTTTAACGTATACCTACCCATTTAACAGACTTAGGACTTTCGCCTTCACAACGAGTCTAATGAGGATAACTATCTTTCCGGAATCAACTGCTAATAAAATATCATTAAAAACTATAAGAAGGTCAGTTTCTGTGCTATGAAAGGATCTGTAGCCTGACTTAAATATGTCTATATTGGTATTGTGATGCCATGTCCCAGCGCGACGACACAAAAACAATAAAATCCATTATAAACGAGCCATTTGTTGCATCCAGTGGGGACATAATTACTGATTATAATGACTCATACGGTCTTTTTCCACCATGTGTAAACATAACACCATGTCTGCATTTGTGATCAGAGAAACAACAAGCACTACTCAACACTGCTCAAAACTTGCGTTTGAATAGTCAGTGGCAAATTCTTTAAATAAGAAAACATACTTACAGGCTATGAGTCAGAAGCGCCAGACTGTCCTTGCAAAGTTGGAATTGCCCCATTTTATAGAAACAGCCTTTGTGCAAGCCAGCACTGTAGGCTACTCTTCCAGGTTCAGGAAATAGCCCTCCGTAAAATGCACTGCACACACTCTAATATTTGGGTTGAACTGTTCTGGAACAGTGTTGTAAATACATCTTAACCACTGATTTCTAGTTGTGTCCTCTTTTGAAAGCCCAAACAAAGTACTTTCGCTTTCACAACGAAACACAGCGTCTCCACGACATGGCGGCAGCAACAATACTACAGCGAGAATAATAGTTCTGCCTTCTTTCATTGCATATACATTTGAGCAGTGTTTTGCAAATCTTCCCACACCGTGACGTAGACATGTGGGGGCGTGTTTAAATGAGCCGGTTGGGGGGGGGGGGTGGATAGCGTCTAAGGGATGCGTCGCTTGTGTAGTATGATTTAAGATATGTTCCAACTCTAATAAGGAAACTGGTTCAAAACTAATAAAAGAACTTGAGGAATTTAAAGGCAAACCATCAGTTTTTCAAGGAATAATCTGTGTCCAGAGATTATCAATTTAATTTACAAAAAATTGTAAAAATAAAAAGTCCTCACACATCTTTTGATCACCCTCAACACAACTAACAGGAGCAGGTAAAATCACTTTATTAATTGTTTTAAATAAAATATTTGGTTTCTTTGAGTTTTGATTAATAATATTTGAAAAATAATTTGCTTTTGCAGCCTTTACAGTAGACTGAAAATGTGACAGAGCTTCTCTTAAAATTTCAAATCTTCGCACGGCCCTTCGACAGACTTGTCTAGAAATACGAATTTCATTATTCATCCATGGCTGAGGCTGAGTTTTTAATTCATGATACTTTAAAGGTGCAATCGCATCTAAAATGTCCGTAAAACAGAATTAAATTAATTAATATACTCATCCACACTAATATCAGGATTGAATAACTCTAAACTGTGGTAACATATCGAAGCTAGAAAGGCCTCTGAGAATCTAGCAGATGTAGAAGTATTTATAGAATGAGAGTAGTGGCCAGCCCTTCTGTTAACAGTATTTAACAAAGGAAATGCAGCATCGAAACAAACAAACAGATGATCAGATAGACAAACGTCATCTATGTCGTATGTCCACCCCTATGAGTAGCTCCAGTCACAAACCGAGCAAAATTAAAGGAATCAATCAGCTTTAAATATTCACTAACTAATGGCTTGGAAGGACAGCACACATGTATATTAAAATCTCCAAGAGTAAGAAAATTATCACATATAGAAACTGTAACAGATAAAAATTCTGAAAATTCGGTAATACGATCCTTGTTGTGCTTTGGAGGCCTATATACAACCCAAATTCCAGAAATGTTGGGATGTTTTTTAAATTTGAATAAAATGAAAACTAAAAGACTTTCAAATTACATGAGCCAATATTTTATTCACAATAGATCATAGATAACATAACAAATGTTTAAACTGAGAAATTTTACAATTTTATGCACAAAATGAGCTCATTTCAAATTTGATGCAAGAGAATCAAGCTTGTTGAAATTTAAAGTAAATCTCTGACACTGTGACCAATATTTACAGAGCTTTGATGAATGACGACTTATAAATAAAAACATCACCACATACCATATATATCAGTATATATCAGTATATATAGATAGCAAGAGAGAGAGACTGTCAACCAGTGGACAAAATTGAAGCAAGATAATTTCTTACATGTTTTACTGTTGTACAAAGTTTGTTTTTTTTTAAACAATGTATTTTTCTTGTTTCTTGTTTGTGGAAAAAAAAGAAAGTATACATGTATTTATTTACTTAATTATTTTACAGATCTATTCTTGTTTTATGTATTATATAATTGTTTGTTCCTTATTCATGTAATGGACAATGCTTTGGCAATACTGTGCAAGTCATGCCAATAAAGCTAATTTGAATTGAACTGAGAGAGAGAGAGAGAGAGAGAGAGAGAGAGAGATATCGATATGACCGAGGCTACATGTAATAATTAGCAAGAATAAAGCACAGTTTGTGCCACAGCATTCTGTGAATTATTTGCTGCCAAGAGCAAGAAACCATAAAAATTCAACAGACAATTAGAAAGCATGATCGTCACTTTTTCTGTTCAGCCTATGGCATGTTATTGCACATATTTCTGGGCCAATGGGTTCTTTACATAAAATATGTACTGTTATGTTTACATAAACAGTATAAAGAGAAATACGTAATCTCCACAAAGGAGGATTTTATGAAACAGTCATGAAACAGTCCTAAAAGACAAAAGCAGCAGCCAGAAGCAAAACTGTTACTTGAAAGAAGGACAGTATCAAGTGGTATTTCATGCTTGAAATTGCCCAAATATGAGAAGATGGATAAACAAGGTCAATATGAACAAAATGAACAAAGTTGTAAAGTCTATCAGGTTAAAGCTAAATCTCTCAGAAATCCCTGGAGAGGTAAACAGTCATTTCCACTTGTCTTGCGGTAATATATGGGTAGACGACGAACACACTGGAGAGTTTTAAAGTGCGCAGGTTTTCATCAGACTGTGCCTTACATGGGCGCATGGATGTGAGGCAGGGAACAAGCAACAACGCTGGAAAGAAGAGAACAAACGAAAACAGATTACAGGGATTCAGTCATTTATCAAGGCCAAGCAGACAGATATCGCCTCACAGATAGCAGAACGGCTGAAAAGAGGCCTTTTGAAATCCCAGGCCCGACTCCAGCCCACTGGCTGTGCATCTACAGCTGCATCAGCGCTGCAGCTCACTTCCCAGTTTTTCTTTAAAAGGAGGATTAATTCACAAATTCAAAAACGTTGTGCACTGGCTTAAAAGAGTCCTTGTACTTCACGCTGTTCTTAAAAGTAGGAGACTGCCTTCACAGCGACACAGATTTGTCTTTGGCCTCAGGTTCAAGTTTAAGAAACTTCACACACTCCTTCTGCAGTACGAGTAAGAGGACAATTTCTGTCCTCAGGCTTGTCGCAAAGCCGTAAGAGTGGAAAATCCTCCATAAGGATTCTGCAAGATAATTTAATCCTTTAAACAATTTGTCAGGATCTCTCATACAAAAGATTGTCTTTAAATCTTCAACAAACCGTTGCTTCCTGACAGACCGAGGAATAAAACTCATGATTCACTTCAGCTAGACCTTCATCTCAAAGTCAAGACCGCTTTTTATCAGCCCTGAAAACTACTTAATGCTCATTCATCTTGTCCTCAAAAATGAAAAAAAAAAAAAAACTGTGCAAGATTATGTTTTCCTTTTTCCATTGATGTGTTCATTAGGTCTGCGTCCATTTCTTGCAATTTTGTCTCTAAAATTCTTTGACTGTAAACTGCTTTAATTTGGAGCGAGAGATAAGGGGGAGTGGCTTCATTGATATATGAATCAGATATATGTCACTTTGCTCACAGCTGATTGGTCCAGTTTGGGTTTGCAATCTCTAACCCAGAATAAAACCTGCTCCGGAGCAGGGTGGCTGTGTAGCACAAGTTACCATGATGATGTAACCCGTTCAAAACCAACCCATCTTCTTGAGCCCGAGAACTCAGTGTTTGCTCAAACTAAACGTGAACTTACCTGGGTAAAAACTAAAACCGGCTTTGTGCTACAGGGCACTGGTCAACAAACAACCATCCTTTTAAAATTGCTTGTAAATCTCTCATTATGCTATATTATCACCAAATCTTGGATTTGTCAACTTTCAATCTTTCAATTAGCACAGGGTTTTTATTTCTTTTTGGAACTGACTGATCGTAGGCCTCACTGATCTGAGCTTATGAACCTCAGTGAGGCCTATGATTGAAAAGATTTAAATAAATATTTGGTTATAATATAGCATAACAAGAAATTGATAAGTGTTTTTGTAGTCCGGTCGCTTTTGAGTGGGAACACCTCAAGTGGGGCAAAAAAAAATCCAGGAAAGGTAGAAAGAATTTCTACCCTAATTAACATCAATTAAAATCCGGAAGATTTCAAGAACTCTCGCTGTCTTAGTAAATACCCTGTTATAGTTTACATTAGGCAACACTGCACATTTTGGTATGTCTCTCTAATCAAACACATCTGATTCATCAGTTAGAGAAGAAACTCCAGAAGCTGAAATGAATAGAGAAGGTGGACCAGCGCTGAGAAACACTGATCATCCACTCATATTTCCAGTGACAGTAATTTCATAACAGACACAAATCAACCACAAAACAAGCCACAACAAAGCTCTGTTAATAGATAATGTGCGACAGGTATGTAATATACAAAAGATGTCCTTCGATGAGGGTTAATAGGCCGGCGTGTCCTAGAGAATGACGCATTGGCACATCTTGAAACAGATAAGAGAGACGGGAGATGAAATCACACACACGGCGAGTGTAAAAGAGTGTCATTATTTAAGCGTAGCTTTCATTTACGCCAAGGCTCGTCTCAAGGACGCTAATGGGGAGGGTTTGCTGGTGCAGACACTAGGATGAATGCATTGGGGGGCTGGAAACTTTCATATTCAGCCTTAACAGCTGTTTTTCTGCGTGACTGTCTCGTTCAAAGAGAGATCAGTCATTTGGTTTGCAGTCTGCTCTTTTTAAATTTACATTATAGTGCAGAGAGCATGTTTAGTTGCTTTAGATTTACTGATAATGGAATCAAACATTCACGTTAGGTGTTTATTTACATCTATATGTACACTAGAGCAGGGTAAAAGACACGCAAAAGAAACATATACATTTGTGTAGTTTATACACTACCTTTCCATATTTAGATTTTTTTTTTAATGTTTTTGAAAGAAGTCTCTTGTGCTCAGCAAGGCTGCATTTATTTGATCAAAAATACACTAAAAATTGTGAAATGTTATTACAATCTAAAATAGCTGTTTTCTATGTGAATATATTTTTGAATTTTCAGCATCATCACTCCAGTCTGCAGTGTCACATGATCCCTCAGAAATCATTCTAATATGCTGATTTGCTGCTCAAGAAACATATCTGATTATTATCAAAGTTGAAAACAGTTGTGCTGTTTCATATTTATAGTAGACGGGCCGCTTCAACATGAGCTGCCTTTGAGAATTTCCTACGGCTTGGGATTTATGCCCAAAATAAGGCCTGTGCTCTACATTACCTTAAAAATCTTTCACATGTATTACATGTAAAAACATTACACATACCTCAAAAGTAAATGTTAACACTGTTTTAAGCTGTAAGTTCTTAACAATTCCTGAGTAAGGTCCGCTTGGTCCGGTGCTTTTCAAGAGCGGAGATTATTAGCAAGAACGGCCATTAGCAAGATGCGTTTGTTTTTGTTTTGTTTTGTTTTTTTGTCAGTGCTCATCCTAAAAGCGGTTTCTTCCACTAAATAGTGAAATTACTGTTACCTCTTTGACAAAAATACACTGAAAGCCCAGTGTTCATTGAATCAGATGATGCTTCCAATGCAAACAGCACCTACTGCACATACAGCAACTCCTACTGAAACACAGCTTCTTTAAGGTTCAAGTTTAAAAAATCTTAAACTGTTAAACATTAGCATCATCCCATGGCTGGGAATGCTAATTCTCGTCCAGGTTAATAGTGTGAGTAGCTGCATATCTCCGTAAGAGGAGTGAGGTAACAGAGGTTCGTCTGTGGGTGGAGGAGTATCTGACAGTGAGATGACCTCCATCGGATGACTGAAGTGACCTTTGGGACGTTCTAATATGTGGCACTGGCCTTCCAACGCTTCAGATGAAATCAGTAGTGAGCTTTCCATCAGTCCCTCACGCCCTGGTTCAAGAGTCAGAGACAGTTCAGACATAAAATAATCATTCTGTGGAGAACCTTCTATTCAGTGACATTAATCCAGCACATGCTGTTAGCATACACACTGTATGTGACCTGAGAAATCATGGTCATCTTAAAATCATATGGTGTGAAGCTCAAGCAATAATAGGGAACCAGGAGAATCTGCAGCTGCATTTCCCAGAGCAGTGTATGTCATTCTTCATTAATGTGAGGATAATTAGGTTTCTAATCTAATCTAATCTAATCTATAAATCCAACAGCCAGGATAACAGGTTAGTCTCTAAGTGATAAATTGATCCATTCCCCACAGACACAAATTATAAACAGAATTTTTGTCCACTTAAAAGAATAAGTCACCCAGAAATGAGAATTCAGTCATTATTTACTCACCCTCACAAATAAACCATTTCTATGCAGTTACAATGAACAGAGATTGAAGAACTGAATGTTCAAAATAGACATTTGGTAAGAAGTATGACTGATTTCCTTAGCGTATTCCTGAGAGAAGCAGCAAAGTCTGATTCATTCGATCATGACGATTCGTTTATGAATCAAACTGATTCGGTTCTTGAGGTCATTGACCTGGTGATTTGTTCGGAGCCTCTACCAGCTCAATGGGCTGAAAGTGATGAGTGATAAATGACTTACATTTCAGTGTTTTCCTCACCCAATGCTGCTATTTAACTTCAGAAGATTTGTAACACAGTGAGTCATACATGTATGGGCTGCTCTTATGAAACTTTTATGGTGCATTTGCATCATTTTTTTAAGCTTGAAAACTACATTTATTGTTCATTGTAATGGCATGGAAGGGAGCGACCATGCAGTACAGCATTACAAATGTCTCCTTTAATGTTTAACAAGAAATAAAGTCATGTTGACAAAATAATCATTTATGGGTTAGTTCACCGAAAAATTAAAATTCTGTCATTAATTACTCACCTTAATGTCGTTCCAAACCCGTAAGATCTTCATTCATCTTCGGAACACAAATTAAGATATTTTTGAGGAAATCCGAGAGCTTTCTGACCCTCCATAGAAAGCAATATTTAGCTGAAATGTTCCCAGACCCAGAAACGTAGTAAGGATATTGTTAAAATGTGACATCAGTGGTCCAACTGTAATTTTATGAAGCTACGAGAATACTTTTTGTGCACAAACTAAGCAAAAATAACGACTTAATTCAACAATTCTTCTCCTACAAGTGACCAACTTCCACCATTCCTCTGCTTGTAAACTTGTTTTACATAGCAGCAGCACACGCATGCATCATGAGACTCTCCATAATGGCAGAAGATGGTAACTTGGTGGAGAAGAATTGTTGAATAAAGTTGTTGTTTTTGTTTTCTTTGCGCACAAAAAAATAGTCTTGTAGCTTCGTAAAACTGATGTAACGTGGACTATTTTACCGACGTCCTTATTACGTTTCTGGGTCTGGGAACATTTCAGTTGCATTGCTCTCTATGGAGGGTTAGAAAGCTCATCAAAAATATCTTCATTTGTGTTCCGAAGATGAACGAAGGTCTTACGGGTTTGGAATGGCATGAGAGTGAGTAATTAATGACAGAGTTCTCATATATGGGTGAACTAACCCTTTAAAAAGAGGATTTGACTCAGTCAAAGCCTTTAAAGAGCACAGACTTTCGCCTGATGGGACGAAAGCAGAGGAAGACACCGGCAGCTCTGTTTCACTCCCATGAACACACGGAGTCGGTACAGTATGAGTAGCACGAGGAGTGGATGAATGGATGGAGATGTCCTGCCTTTGTCTGCGCAGAGCTGCCATAGTAACAGTGGCTGCGGTGGGTGTAGAGGTGAGGTTGGCATGCGTCCAGCGCTCGCATGTCACGCCGCTGCAGCAGGGGGGCCGATCGCTTTCTGATGTCACAGCTGCTGGAGATCACTAATGGAGTATACATGCCAAACGCAGGAAAAAAATAACAAATAGTTAAAAACATTTTATAGAACATCATAGGACAGCGGCTACATAAACACTCGAGACACAGGCTGCAGGCTTGGCAGGATCCTTCAGGGGATTGTCTTCATTTGTATGCAAAGGACATGTTTGTTTGCCGTGGTTAGTTTAGACAGTTAACTGTGGTATGAAAGTGATTCGCCATGGCAGAGAAGGGTGTCAGTGTGAGTCCCGTTTGTACGGCGCACTAATCAAAGCTCCTGCAATCTGCAGGACATCTTCATCATTTAATTTCTACACACAGCTGAGAGAAGTTTGAAATCATCTTTTATACCTAATCACTTCCGACTTCCTGCTGATAAGACGCTTTAGCCCGATAAAGATCAGACCTTGGAGGAAGTGACACAGGCTAATTCAGTGCTTTTCTAGGAATTCATTCTTTCCCCTGTTTCATTCCAACGTTTAAAGACTGTAGTCAGAAATCATATTTACAGTAAAAGGTTCTACGCAAACAAATCCAAATATAATTACAAACATTTCTTATGCATTTCTTACACTAACAAAAGAGCAATAATATGTAAGGTTTTCTTCATATAATAAATAAAAAGAAAACAAGTAGGCAGAATGGAAAAAGAATAGAGAATGCTAGTGTTAGATGTGTGTTAGAGGGTCATTTTATCAATAAATAAAATTAAAAAATGAATAAAAAATAACATCAAAAAGTGGGTAGAATAGAAGTAGAATAGAGAGTGTTAGTGTTGGAGGTTCAAGTTTTTTCATAATAAATAAAAAGAAAACAAGTAGTTACAATAGAAATAGAATAGAGAGTACAAGTGTTAGATGCTCAAGTATTTTTTTTTAAATAAAAAGAAAAGTCTATTTAATACATAATATTTAATGACTTAATTTAGGAAACAACATTCTGATTTCAGTGTCACATTCAGTATAGCTGAATGTGGCTGTGATTATATTTTGGGAAGGGAATCTCGCATAAGGGGATCATTATTCATCAAAAATTCTTGATGAAAAATTAAATAATAAAGAGCAAAATTATTAGAGATGACCTTTTTTCCCCTTTTAGCTTGATGAAGTCATTGAGAAAGCTATATGGGGAAAAGGGGCATTAACAAGTTTAAACGCTGCTGTCTTAGATGATACCTACCATTTAAAGACAAATAATTATTCCGATTATGATTATTATTTGAATATGGAAGGTCTTGCCAATCATTGAAAAAAATAGCAATACATTGTGTCACAACAATGAGATGGTGCAGTCCATATAAAGAAAATAATGCTGATAAGGATAATCATGGCTATCTCGATGCAATAATAAGAGGCGAATGAGAAAATAATTGTGACACTAAAGCAAATGGGGAAAAGAGTGCAGCTCTTTACTGCTAATGCACTGCTGAGGGAAGAAAATGATCGTAGATCTTTGCCAAATTATGCAGCATTTCCAGATCAACGCTCCTCAGAGCTGCTGGCCAATACGGACGCTCTCATCAGTTCATCAGACTGTAGCTTATCTTTAAATACTGACATCAGTTTGTTGTGATTTTACAGTTTCCAGCACATGGTGTTGCTTTAAAATTCATTTCAGGCTGTTCTTTTTCAAGCTGTGGAAACGGCTGTGTTTGGTGAATTCATCTCCTCCGGCTGACGGATCAGGGACAGACTTATAACCTTGCGCTTGTGAATCCTGGCCACACACAGACAAACACACAACACATTTGCATTCATCTCATTACAAATTTATTTTCTGATTCATATTAATGGCAGCTGATAAATTATTTAGTCAGATTTTTCTTTATTTCTCAAGGGTCATATCAAAGGCCATTTCTAAATCCTTCCCATTATCTATTCCAGAATAAATTGTCTCTGTCCCACTGGTCCCCCTTTGACCTTGCTGACTACAAACTTCGGAGGGAATAATCAAGCAATTTGCTGCATTTTCCTCTTAAATCCAAAGAGCAGCGACTTTAAAAATCCAGGCTGGGTGGCAAAAACAATAGGCAGATTTTTCTATTCTATGTCATGGTAATATTACTGTCAGGACTGTGCAGTTCATAGTAACAATTCTACATTTTAATTCATGTATTTTTGTTTTAGTACAATGTTGGGTCACCCAATTTGAAAACAGATTTGGTCTTGGAAAAAAAAAAGAAAAAAAAAAAAAAAGAGTGAAAGGGGCTAGCACGTTTTGGGACTAAAATTCAATGGAGTGACGTTTTCTTGTTGCTTTTACTCTCTCTCTCCGGCTCTCATGAGAGGCAAATCCATTACAGACTGGCTTTATGAACTCGACTACAGCTTTAAAATGCTTAGGTCTTCTTTTTGCTACACTCAAAGGGAAAGTGCTCGGACTCAGAGTAAGTGTTTCATTATTATTCTAATTAATGGAGAAAATTAAATGGATCTGTTGTAAGTGAATGATTTTTCATATACCTCCACGTTAACTTCAGCAGAGGGGATTTATACTTCTACCACCCACTCCAATTATGAAATCCATATCTCCTTCAGTTCCCCTCTAAATCTCCGTCCCTTTCTATCTCTCGTCTGTGTTCAGTTATCAGAGCGCTCAGCATGTAATCAGCTGTATGATCTCGCTACTCAGTAGAGCTTCACTTGGTAAATGTTGTCATATATCTTGGGAGCACATTTATTGCTGTTGGAAGAGGAGATTACCCTTAATGAGCCTTCCTGTGAAAGAAATAATCAGTAATTATGGGCACTGAAGTGTACACTTCATGCTGAACACAGTAGCATCAATTATGATAACCCAAGTACATATAATGGAGGTCACACTGCAAATCGATGGATGAACTGCTGATAAAAACGGGTCAGGGTATTTTCAGAAATCATTTTCAGCACACGGTAAACGCACATATGCCAGTCCTGAGTGATGGCTAAAAGTCCCTATGAGAAATTAATAAAGAAATAAGCATTATTTAATTTAAAAAATGATTCTATATTATTATTATTATTATTAACAAAACAATTTACAATTATAATTGGTAATGTATTTTTATTAATCTACACACATACATTTTTTTGACTCAACTGTAGTTTATGTAGAAGTTTGTTTAAATAATTCCTTGAAAAGAGGAAGACGTCAATCTTTATTTATACAACAGTTCCTTCTGTCAAATCTTCTGGAATTCGCCGCTGGCTCTGATGTCTCTATAGTGGTTAAACATGAGATATAATTTGTTTTGGGTAAATATAATGGGCAGTCTTTGGTCTCATTAATTTATTATGTGTTCCACAGCAACTAGTTTTGGTTGAGTACAAAGTATCAGAGCGCTGCCTTAGTACTTTTGACTGAATTGCCTAGCAACTTTTATGATGGCTGTTGTTGTTGTCTATTAAATATTATTATTCAATAAATAATATCATATACAAGTAATAGTAGTTTTTAATTATACACTCTAAAAATGCTGGGTTGGTTTTTAACCCAAATGCTGGGTTCAGCCTCTTGGGTCATTTTATTGGGTTGTTTTTAATATTTTTATCCAGGTGCTGAGTTATTTTTTAACCCAAATGCTGGGTTCAGCTTGTTGGGTCATTTTATTGGGTTATTTTTAAATATTTTTTACCCAGGTGCTGGGTAGTTTTTCTGTAACTGAGTTGCTGGGTTATTTTTTTTTTCTGACCAACCACTGGGTTGAACTTAGCTCCAAAGAAATAACCCAGCTGCTGAGTTACAGTCAGATCGTGGGCTTTTTGCATCCTTACAGGAGAGAGCGGTTCTAAGCACTGCCGATTTGGTGCACTTCTTCAGTGAAATAAAGGTTTGTACTCATTTTATTCCATTTATAAAGTCTTTACTGTCCTGTAAATTGTACTATTTTAAGCAACACAACATACAAGGATGAGATGTAGCAGCAGTCGCTTTGCATGATGGAAATGCCTTTTGCCTTGCATAACATAAATCGATTTTATTCATTACAATAATTTAATTTAATTTGATGTTGAAATATGTTCTGTAATCCCAGTACTGTTTGTTTATGGGCAGGTTATGGAGTAAGTTAAAATGCTACTTTGTTACATATTTTATGTAACAATTATTTTTTTATTTTATTTTTTTGTGTTACATTTTTATGTCTAAAATGCTTGTTAAACGAGTTTAAATGTATGTAATATTGTAAACTATGCTGTATTCACCCAAATAAATTCAATTTGTATTGTATTTTTTCCATGTGTTCTTGCTTTATAATAAATGCTCATCTTTTGTTTATTGCTGTTGCCTCAAGTAATTCTGTGTGTGATTTTAATTTCCAGTTCATTTTAAGCCAGCAATGTAATAATTTTTTAACAATAGTTGACTTAAAAAAAACAACCCAGCATTTTGGGTAAAAACATTTAACCCAACCAGATGTGTTAAAATAACCTAGCATGTGTTCTGTCCAATATTTACCCAGTGTTGGGTTGCCAAATAACAGAAGTTGAGTTTTTTTTTAACCCAGCATTTTTTTTAGAGTGTAGTATTTAGTATTGAGAAACTGTGTGTGTGTGTGTTCATGATGGTGATTTTAGTTGCAATATTCCGCCTTTAGATGGCGACAAGAGACTGTTTTTATGAGTGAGTCAACAGTAAAGACTTTTATACTGAAAGAGACTGAAACAGGATTGTTAAATTATTTTTACTTTCAACAACACCTTGAAAAATGTAGCCAACAAATGCACTGAGCAGCGCTGTCATAGGAAATCCCCCTTAACAGATGAAAGGATAGTAAAACAAAGATATCGCTTTCCTCAGTGGATATCCAAACTAATGTTTTATTGTGAATATGAGATTGAGCTGAAGAATGAATGCTGTATCAGATGCAGGTAATCACACTCACTCAGCCTATCTCTCTCTCATAATACTCTACATAGTACAGTGAGCTTTTAATACTGTAATACACTAAGCTTTTAATGAAGCAGTTCAGCGTTCCTTTGTTACTAAAGTGACGTTTTCAAACTGTTAAACTATCAAACTGAGATTTAAATCTGTGGCGGAAGGAAGTAGTTCAGCATAAAAGAGGGTTTTTAAAGACACTCTGTTGTTGTTTCTATTTTATTTACACACTTGGTCATTCAAACTGTTGTATAAATGTAATATCACAATCGTAGCAGTGTGATATGACTGTATATCAGCACGCTGTGATTACCTATGGCTTGCCTAGGGCCGAATCACAGCTGTGCTTATACACAGCTATATTGCACTGTTACTCGTGTGATATTGCTCATGAATATCTGTAATGCTGATGGTCAAGACTTTAGTCTGTGATTGGCCTGAAGACAGTGGCAGCAGAAACACTCATAACTTTGACCATCATTTTCTCATTTTCCTTGCGGTCTATGAACGTCCTCCAAGCGCCCCATCAGCACCTCAAACCAGCCGCATGTGACAGTGAACAGTATGTCAGCAGAGGAATAGTGAGAATGCTGTCAGTCATTGGGAAAGAGAGGCCAGGCCTCCATGCCTCACCACGGTACACTGACTTAGGCCCTGTTTGATTTCAGAGGGCTGGTGTGCTGAGAAGAGAAGCAATGCATCAAAACGCCTGCACAGGGACTGCAGATAACAGAGCTCAGCCTGAGGAATAATAGACTTGATTGAATTAGCCATCCATTTCTCGCCATGCTCATAAATCTGGGATGCCTTGATCTCAGTGGCAGCCAAAAGGGGCCTGGACTGAAAAGAGAGGCAGCCTCTTAGCCACGGCAATCACAATGTGCCTGAGCCCAGAGAGAGCCGCGTGTCACGCAGTTAATGCATGGCTGCTTCGCCTGTATCTAAAAGCTTCTCCCTTTAATCTGGGAGAGGGAGGACAGGGACCTTCCCTGGCTAGATTGAGAGAAGCCTCGGTCGCTGAGCCTCTGGATGGCAGAGGACACGTCATTATAATGTCTAAGAGAGATTCAGAAGAACACAAATAGATACAACCAAAAAATGTGCTGAACATTAGCCTATATTGCAAAACATCTAAAGCATACGTCTGACAATGTTCCTT
This sequence comes from Tor tambroides, assembly GCA_021397915.2. Taxonomy (NCBI): domain Eukaryota; kingdom Metazoa; phylum Chordata; class Actinopteri; order Cypriniformes; family Cyprinidae; genus Tor; species Tor tambroides. The sequence continues at coordinate 18,343 of JAFVLL020028276.1, forward strand.
AATATTTTACTACCTCAGATGACAGACCAAGAGCTGTTCACATCTACTGGAGATTCACAGAGAGATTCAGATCCGATTTGAGCTTCAAATATACTGAAATATTTTAACTTGTGCGACTACATGCAACCATCTGACTGGATGTGCTGTAGACAGTCAAAACTAAGAGTGTGAGCTACTGTTCTGAATAATGGATACTTATGGATTATAAAATCTGAATTTGAATTGTTTAACACTCTGACCTCGGGCAGCTCAAACTATGTTCCCATCCAACAGTAATGACAGCCATTTAACCTATATGAGTAGCTGTTCATTCATTATTCACTCATCCTACTATGGTCAATACCCGGAGGATAAAAAACATTTCTGTTGCTGTCCTTTAGTGAAAACCTAAACAAAAACTTTACAGATGTTTATATGTGAAACTGATAATTCAATGATGTTCCAAACCTGTAAGACCTTTGTTCATCTTCGGAACACAAATGAAGATATTATTGATGAAATCCGAGAGCTCTCTGAACCTGCATAGCTACCACGTTCAAGTCTCAGAAAGGTAGTAAGGATGTTGTTAAAATATTCAATGTGACATCAGCGGTTCAACCGTAATTTATTTTAACAAATGACTTTATTCAACAATATCTTCTCTTCCATGTCAGTCTTCGATGCACTCTCACAAAAGTACCATGACGCATGCGACACAATAAAGTCATCTGTTTTTTTCTTTGCGCACAAAAAGTATTCTCGTAGCTTCATAAAATTACGGTTGAACCACTGATGTCACATGGACTATTTTAACGATGCAGTTACTACCCTTCTGGGCCTTGAACATGGTAGTTCTGTTGCGGTCTATGCAGGGTCAGAAAGCTCTCGGATTTCATCAAAAATATCTTAATTTGTGTTCCGGGGTAGAACACAACGAAGGTTATGTTTGAAGGTCTTAAGAGGTTTGGAACGACACGAAGGTGATTAATTAATGACAGAATTTTCATTTTTGGGTGAATTATTGATTTAAAGTTCATTACAACTGTGACAGAGAGTTATAAGATCTTACCAACAAACTTCAAGTCACTATTATCTTAAACTAGAAATCCACATTATCTCGACATTCTTACTAGCTTGATATATCAGCTCACATCAGTACAGTAGTACTGTGCTTCTACGGGGCTTATTATAAACTAATTATTAACAAACCATACTATTCACATAAACTGCAAAGTTAAGGGCTCAAGCAGACTTAAATACAAGACTAAATGCACTAAAATGAACATTCTGTGTCAATACAGAACTAGTCATAGTTGTCATGATGAGCACATCATCAGCAGTGCTGCTTTGTGTTCGTGTGGCTCCTCATGAACAGCTCTGTATGTATGAGGACTGTCGGAGAGAAACTATTCAAATTTGTGAATGAATCACAACACATCTCTCTGTTTGTGGGATTTTTTAGCAGCAGCACATCAGACGAGCTGTCAGAGTCCAACTGAGACCATCCTCACTCAGCTCTTTACACACTATGCTGATTTAAATGATTTAAATTTAAATCCAAAAATGATCATTCTGTCTTCTTTTACTCACACACAAACACGTATGACATTTTTGAAGAATATTTGGGTCTAAACAACATTGGTCTTCTTTGACACGTGTTATGAACTTGAGACATTCTATGTATCTGAATTGTTTTTGTATATATTTGTTCTCTTTGCTCTGGTGTGTAGACATGTTTGTGTTCCAGGTGGGTGTGGCCTCTGTTAACCAGCTGGAGGTGGTGATTGGTCCTTATATGCGCCTTTCCCAGATATAAGGACCTCCCCAAACACTCGTCTGCTGCCTTTGAGCCTCGTTGACTTCGTGCCGTCGTGTTTGCTAGAATTCTGATTGATTGTTGTGGATCTCGTACCAGAGAGAGAGATATTCTGAGTGTAGTAACTTGTTGAGTGTTTGTTGTCCTGTGATCAATTTTTATATCTCCCGTTTATCTGAACACTGCCTGATTTGACTACGACTTGGATTCTGATTCTGCTTTGTGTACGCCCTGAAACCCTGTAAATATTCTTGTAAATACACGTTTGCCAAATTAAGGGATGTAGGGGGCTAGACGCTGTTTTATTTAATGTATATTATTTCACTTTGTTTATGGTTGAGGGAGGTAGGGAAGCTGGTCTGTATTTTGGTTTCTTTATTTTCGGTTGAGCTTATTTAGTTATCAAAAGGAAGTCGTTTTGTTTATTGTTTTGGCCTTGTCTGCCCCTGAAGAGATTCCCGTATACAAAAAAATAAAATTCTTTATTTGGCATCTCTCTGGTGTGAACTCCGTTTCCTTTTTCTGTTGCGGCTAACCCCTAGAGGTCGTGTAACACGTATGGAGAAAACCCCTCGCCACAGAGAATTAAGTCACAGAGTTTTGGAATGATATGAAGGAGAGTAAATGATGACAGAACGATCATTTTTGGGTGAACTATCGCTTTAAAATAAAATGAAGATACATGCAATAAATACATGCATTTCATGAATAATGGCATGAGTTAGCCATTAAAAAACAAATAGCAAAACTTTTTTTTTTCTCCATTTTTTTTTTTTTTTTTTTTTTTTTAAATCAAGAGAGAGTCTGCTGCACGGACCCAGAGGCTGGAGAAAGTGGAAATAACATGGCTTTTATAACACAGCACAGCCCTCAATCCTGTTGGGCCCTTCAGACTCGGTCTCCGAACACGGTACAGGCCTATCAATATTCCTGTCTTACGATGCCCTTTCATGAAGGCCAAGCTGGGGTGGGCTGGATAACTAAGGTACATGCTGGAAGAATTTTCTGAAACCTGACCTGCAAGCAAAGCCGCTCACAATCACGTCTGCCAGCCAATGTCTGTGGCAGCACTTTATATATTATACACACGCTGCAGCGCAGACACTGGAAACATTAAATGATTGTGTTCTGCTACATCTTAATAATTTAAGTCATCCATTTTACTGGCTCTAAACCGAGACAGTGGTTATAATGCATGCTTGCCCCACACTGCGTGATGGATGGCGTGGATCAGGAAAATGTGTGCTGATAATTATGGGTCCTGGGATGACAATGACTCAGTTAATTGCTCTAACCTTTTCTTGCCAAGCTGGAGCCTCATGTCAGTGTTGGAGGTGAAATTTGGCTTGTTGTTGTTCAGCTTCATTGATTGCTGTATTTGCTGATTTATGATTCATGTAATCCACAGCCGACAGGCCGTACTCAGGCATGACGCTCACAAACAACGTTGCACTGTCATAAAAAAAAACCACAAGAATACAAGTTTATAATTGGTAGCTAATTTAAAGACAAGCACATATAGATGGAACCCCAAAATATGTTTCTCTAGTCATTCACATATCGCTGCCATTGAAATTCTGTACCAGCCTGATTTCTTTACCATTAATATTTTGATATATATAGAGTATAGAATCCCACCATGACCCTAAATCTGACCACTCCTCAACAATTAAAACAATGTCATATGCAGATAAACACATAGTACCACTATGTAGATATTTTTATTCAGCTGTCCCATGGCAAACAAAATAAAAACTAAATGATAAAATAATTAAATAATGATAGAATTAACTCATTACAAAAAAGCAATGAAAGAAACAAACTACTCATTCCTTAAATTCAATTTTCTATTAATCTGAACGTATTCATAAGCGTTTACATTTCTCTGTAGTTGTTCATACAAATGTATTAGATGTTTTACTAGTTTAATTGTATACATTTCTATATGATAATGTTTGTGTGGTAGAAGCACGATTTTTTTCCAATAGGCTACATATGAGACTTTAATAATTTCAAAAAGCTGAATTTATTTCCAAATAATGTTCTAGTTCAATATTTATACAGTTTTTATGCCACCTGGGCCATAATAAGTAGATACTAACATAAATACATATTTCTATTCGTCTATTCATAGAATTTGCACGTGTACACAAGCCTTCTGCTTACTCCATCTACATGTATATTACTTTATTGTGCATGTATGTATGAGCTGCTGAAAATGCAACAAATTTCAAATTTCTAAACCTTCTTGGATGTATTTATTAATTGAAATTCAATTTTAAATACAACATTTAACATCAGAAGTGTCCACAGCAATTTCTGATGTATTTAAGCCATTTACACTTCATTGAAGGCACATTCTGTTGAATTTCAGTGGAAATAAAAATCACACTTTCAGCGCATCTCACCAGGAAACTGAAGCAATGCTACGCTGGTTTTGTAAAAACATATGCACAGTGATTTCCATTCCCTTGAGAACAGGTAGGATACCATTATTGATATTACAGCCAGTAATGCAGCCCAAAAATGGAGCAGGAATGTCGTCCTTCACACGATTATGCCAGTATCCATTCACTGAGTGCCAGAGGAGCTCCTAAAACGCTGTACGCTTTGTGAACGAGGCCAAGTCCACCAGTCGGTCTTGGCATGGCCCAGCGGGCTGCGGGAAGCACTACAAATTGCTCTCATCCACCGAACCTGCCAAATCCCACAGTCAGAGGACAAATGTGATAGATGGTCCGTCTTCTGAGCTGTCAGTGGGTTTATTTTACAATTAGACATCTCCAGGTGGCGTGGCTAAACGGAGAAGGCTCGTCTTCCGACGTGAATCCTGTTTACGTCAGACTCGGGTGAGTATCTGACAGGTAGGTCTCTCATAAATGTTGCCTGAAATCTCATTATGCCAGACCTTCGCCCCGTTCCTGATGGGGGTTTTGCCACACGTCCTTGACGCACAGATACAGGCGCAGATATTTCTCACTGAGGCGTTGGGAGGATCGTAATTGCATTGGGTGATTTGTGCTTCAAAGCACAATGACGCTAATTCAAAACAACTTGATCCTTGGGTAAACTAGAGTATGTGCGGATATGAATACGCATATATAACAAATGCCTTTTGTTACTATCATACTTATGAAGTGATTATTCATGCTCAGATCCCTTAGTCCCCAAATAAATGAAAAGAGCTTAGCTCTGCAGACTCATTAAACAGACAACGGCTAAAACAACTCAGAACAGATCAATGAAGCACTAGCTTATCATACTGATGTTTTCAAATGAAAGCCGCAGCGGTGAAGTGTCAAATTGCACACTTCAGTCCAATTAAATTATCATCTACACTGCATTCAAGGCAAAATATGATTGTTTGTTTTCAGAATGCGAAGAATCTCATAAATTCCAGCCCTGTCTATGGCAGGCTGTCTCCAAACGCAAATCTACCTGATTAAAAATAGACTCCGATACTTCAGCAGAAGCACAGGGATAAACTCAAAGTCCCTTTAAGGCAAGTCAATGTGCTCGGCAGCCATCTTACTGTACGGCTGTTTCCTATTCTGATTATGCGAGTAGCTCTATCTATCTGAGACATTTGGTCAGGACTGCATTCCAATACCACGTCTTCAAGTCAGCAATAAAATCTGACAACAATGCTTTGGATGTTGCTTCTATAGCTCAAATCATGATAAAAAAAACTTCTTTTTTTTTCCCCCCACAGTGGTCCAGCGATTAAAATCGTGTCTGGCTCTTTTAACTGAAAATGCATTGGATTTTTCTATAAGTGGTCCATATCTTCCTCCTTATACTGCCTTATAAATCTTACCAGCATTAAGGATTCAGCTGATATTAACATTCTGGCTGATACCAATAACCTGATGGTGGATAAACATATTCAAATTATAAACTGTGTTAAAATAATAATAATAATAATAATAATAATAATAATAAATAAATAAATAAATAAATAATTAAAATTGCAATCACAACAATGTCTGGTGTAAAAAAAAAATCAATTCTCACTTTTAACTAATTGCTTATGCATATTACTAGCATTTTGGCTGTTTATTAGAACTTATAAAGCACATATTAATGCCTTATTCTGCATGACCGTATTTTAGATCCCTTAATCCTACCCCATACTTAAACTTAACGGCTACCTTAACTAACTATTAATTAAGAGTTTGTTCAGGGAAAACTCTTAGTTAATTGTGAATACGTGTTCTCTATTCTAAAGTGTTACCAAAAATTACACTTTTTAAATTATTAGTGTTTTTTAAGGTCAACTTTAAGTAAGTGTTATATGATGAAAAGGTAACCTAAATTTAAAAAAAAATAAAAAATGGAAATAAGCATGAATATCCAATATAGTCCAATACCTGTAATTTAAATTTGAATCTCTACTATCGTCCGATAACATATCATACTAATATTTCATGCATCCCTAACCAGAGATTTTACATCCTACCTTGGATGAAAAGATGAAAGTCAGAGCAAGAATAGAAAATGTAACCGTAAACCATAAACTGTAACATCAAAATCCTCATGTTATTTATTCCCAAGCACATGACAATAAGACATATAAACAATTTCATAACTGCCCCCTGAATCGAGGGAACTAAATCTGTTTTGTCCTTAAATTATTATTTTAATTTCTCAGCACAAGCACACTGTCTGTTTAACACAATATTCAGAGATAAAAGCCTCATGTACGATCTGCAAGGAGAAACACAACAGAAATAAAAGATGATGCAAAAGAATGTGTCTGCAATACTCAAGACAAAACATCAGATGAGAAATTCACTTCTGAAAATTGGTATCCTTAAACGAAGGCACTTGACTTGTTTTGTCTCTGAGGAAAGATGTTTTTAGATTATAATAAAGATTGTAATGCCATTTCAATAGCAAATGTCTCACGAGAAACCATGCAGCGTCAAGTGCCTGACAAAACATTAGCAGGAAGACAGGTAAAAGGTTCTTTACTTCAGAGAAGGCAATGGCTGAACAGCCTTTTAATAACAGCACAATGTATGCTGGGTATAAACCATTAAAGACTCATAAAATTGGAACTGGAGTTTTACAGCTTTTAGTCCACATCTACCAGCTTTGATGCCATCTATGTGCTATATCTATGTTTCAGACTGAAGGAAGCGAGGGTGTTGGGGGGGTTCACAAACAGACACTACAACAAATAATAATAATAATAATAATAATAATACCAAATAATATATTTTACATATAAAATTAAATATATATTTAGGGGTCCTTGGCAACAAAAAGCTTAAAGGGGTCATGAGCTGAGAAATCAAAATCCCAAACATGACTGGCTGTTTAGCCCCACCCACCGATTCAAGCAGATAGTGGGAAATGACAAACGCAGGTCTACGCAGAAACCAAACGATAAACTTTATTTGATTAACTTTATTTTTAATGAAGTGCCAGACCACGTCAGTAAGAACCTGGTCCTTTGTTCACTTCATTTTACAGCTAATTCGTTTACAAACAAGGCACAATTCGACGTGGGATTTTCCGAAAGACTGAAACTAAAAGATGATGCTGTGCCAAATGTATTGGATCCGATGTCGCACCACACAAGTGTGAGTAACTGGTTTTATTACGTGATCACTATTGCTTTGTCTGTTATTATAGATCGTGTGATACGTACTGAGTATTTATGCATTTTTAACCTAAAAGCAGCATCCATCTGTGAAGGATGTAGGCTGGCAAACATACACAAGTGTTAGCCAATTATAGCAGTGGGCGTTTACTTCCGAGTCTACAATCCGTTCAACAGAGTGTTGTGATGATGGGGGTCAAAACAGGACAGAACGTGGTCTATTACTTCTAGACTATGATGTTTTTGGATGCAAAAATCTTGATGATATTATAAGTGTACCTCAGAGAACAGTACAAAATAATAAAAAGGCAGTTCCTGACCCCTTTAACAACCTCTGCTATTCATCCTGCAATCACATGCGAGAATACATTCTGCATGGTTGTGATTTACCTGAAGCTTATTGTCTGTTTAACTCTGAAGAATGCCTCTTGTCTTCGAGATGAAGATTGCTCTTTTCTTCTTTTAACAGGTTGCAAATTGAAGTTGGCTCCTGATGAATGCGGCGGTTTAAGTCTTACTCCATCAGTTTCAGTTGGGAACACAATTCAGGATACCTGTCAGCAGGCAGAAGATACATTAGCCATGTCGTACGAATGGGGTTTAATCATGTACATGCAGCCAAGCGCCTCATGTGGGCTTCAATTCACAAATATCCCCAGAGCTTTAAAAAGAATAGCCAGGAATGATGACAAAATCATAATCATCACAGATGGATGAATCAACTGTGCGTTTAGATAAACCTGCTGTGTGAGGATCTGTTGGGCGAGATAAGACTGATCTCTCTTTCTCTCCGCGAGCTGCAGGCCTTGTGATTATCTTTGCTAAATCAAATGCGTGGGGATCAACTTTTGTGTGTGGGTTGAACAGGACAGATCTGCACTCGACGCTGCTGCAGGGTGGGAAGATACATTCTGTTACTAAACACACGTATTCGAACTGCATCCAGTCGGTCGAGCCTGTCTAACTGAGATCCGTCGATGAAAACATGCACACGGATGCGCGCATGTCAAGGGATGCTGGCGCATTGTCTTTCAGCTTGATTAAAACACGAGAAGAAGTGACGTTTATCACGCCGCTGTCAGATGAGATACATGGCTTTTGTTGGCACGCATCCATATGTACAGCAAAACGACACACGCATACACTTTAGCTATTATTCGAAGGATTTCTTCAACAACCACACAAATCCTACCCAGTAAGCCGTCACTGAGACGGATAATAAAAAAACAAATTAGCCTCCTTCCCACTCCTTTTTTCTGAATTATTGCACTGCGGTTGTGGCACGGCTGATATTGAACGCTCACAGGAAGGTGATGAACGCAAATGTAAACATTCAGCTGTGATTAGCGAATATGAGAGCTTAGAGCCACGTGGTCATCCATAGATATATGACCTTGGACTGACGCAAAGAACCAGTGCACTTTGACCCCAAGGAAGTCACAAAAAAAACTGCTCTCCCACACTTCGCCCGCAGCGTCAACAGTCTGATCCAGAAATTACAGCCTTGCAGCTCAACTATCCTTGATATGAGGCCCGCAGACTCACTGGTACGTAATGCAGCTCTCGTCCCGGGGACCATCTGATTCCTCAAATTACTTTCACAGGCTGTCATTTCTTACATAAAACATCCCCAGATTTGGGAAAGTTGCAGGTAAGAGGCGTAGAGAAAGCGAAACGGGGAGCAACAATGCCTTTGATAGCAGAACAGGCATGTCTGCTTAAATGCTCGGGGAAGCTCAAGCGTGTCAGGACTACAGATCCTTTGGGAAATCAAGACTTGGAGAAAGGCAGACGCTCTGGAAAGCTCCCCAGCTCTAAGCGCTGAGATCTGACATTTTGAAATGTGAAGTTTTGGACCACCTGCCGTAAACGGAGGTCCATTCAGAGGTCTGATTAGAAAGAGCTGTGAAAGCCCTCATTTGTCTTGTTACATCTGGTGCTCGGCTCTGGTTCTTCTGCTGAGAATCTCTCCTGTAATGAGATCAAGCTCTGAGCGATCGCTGTGTGATGTCTATGTCTTCATTCATCTTCTGACGCTGAATTATGCAGCGCAGATCTGTTCTTCGCAAAAGCTGTTCTGGGAAAAATAAATATTTGACATCGTTTCCAATAAACTTTAGGACCCGTGGAGATCTTGTAAAAACTTTCATTAATGATTTGAGGCCACGGCGGCTAATTGGAGACTGTCTGTGATGAGTGTGGGGGGGTGCTCGCAAAACAGAAGAATGCGCAATGATTTTAGATCTTACAAGATGTTTTAGTGCTTAAAATGCCATCTATTGATTCGGAGAAACAGAAACATTACTGCTGCAAGCTACTGGGACTGCTGTAAAACATTTTTTTAAAGAATTATTCATTTAAACATTTCCACAGGCTGCAGATTCAGACTATTAAAAGCACATTGGCATAATCTTTTCCTCTGAGTAATGAACAATTTACTGTCCTTCACATAAATGATTAGCTCGATACACAACATAATATATAGCTATTGTGAATTTCACAGCTTCCGACAAAATGGCCACTCTGACCCTGCAATGCAGTCTATGACAAAGCCGGAGAGTTGAGCTTCTCTTAGTTTAACAACTGCAGCACAAAACAGCAAGTTGAGGTTAAATTCAGGTAAGGAAATGACAGAACATCTTCTCCACACGACTGGTGAAGACTTCAAGGGACAGTGTTACCGCTGTATTTACTGTATGATCAGTCACAGAGCTTGTCTACATTCTGTCACCCTCACATTAACATTTGCATATATTGTTGCCATCCTAATACTGCTGTCAGGAAAATAACGTGTGCCACTTTCTTCCACCCTAACGTTCCACTCAATTCTTGAATGTCTTCTATGAACAGTTCGGAAAAATGCAAGCTTTTTACTAGCTTTTGTCCCCCAGGACTTAATTATTTCCAACACCTTATTATGCTTGTCCCTAGTCAAAATATTGTATCCTCTGGCATCATCACTCTGAATGCCAGCTGCTCATTTCTGGAGGAATATCTCCACAGTGTGGAGGGAATCTATAAAACATCACTGAGACATGCTTTTACTTCTCACATTGATCATTTTATACATAAAAGGCTATTATTATGTTCTCATATGTACTCACACATTAGAAACGGAGGTGTAAATGAATGTTTTTGTTCACTTTGTGGCGCCTTTTTATTATTTGATTCTAACAAAACGCATGTCTTCAGTTGCTCGCGTTTTGCGAAGATCATTAGCGCCATCTGCCGTTCAGATTGTATTAGCAACTGCTTTATTTTTCAGGATAAAATAACCTAGTCGTTTCTTTCAGTATTTCATAGCTAGGGATGTTTGTATCGTAAACACTTGCGAATCATATTTTACAGGCTTTTAAAATACAGCTAGAACGACACTTGATATTTACCTTCATTTTTCTTCACACATCGCATGTCTTCAAAATGATTCATATTTCCTCACACATTGGTGTTTCCAACGTTAAGCAGTGTTAAAAATGACGTCTGTCAACTGAGGGACTGTCGTAATTTTGCAAAGTGGATAAAAATTATTTTCACACAGTTGTTTAACATTAGTAGATTTTGTTTGTTTGTTTGGACTCATCCACTTAAAAGCGTTCCCTGGGATTGAAACTCATAACTTTATGCAACAAACACTGACTGTAGCTAGCTACACATTTGAAAAGCGTTCATATGGCACGTTTAGTTTTCTCAAAACAACTCCGCGTGTCAGGTTCGTTCTGGTGACGTCACATACAGGGCGGAGCTCCGAACAGGTGTATTTCACAGGTGTAAAGAAAAGTAAATGCCAGAGGAGAAGTAACTAAACGAGTCCGTTTAGTCCCGTTGTTTCATGTAGACTCAGGCGTACAATGGCCCCAAAGTGTATTGGGGGCTGCGCCGCGTTATTTGTCCTCGGGATTACATTTGATATAATCGGATTTGCTTTGCTTTTGGTCGGTATTTTTGCCAATCTGCGATTGGACGGCAGATTTTACGGGGACTTCTTAATCTATACTGGCTCTTTAATAGTTTTTCTCAGTCTTTTCTGGTGGATCATGTGGTACACTGGGAATATTAAAGTTTCCTCTGAGGATCTGGAGAAGAGGAGTTTTGATAATTTTGCGCACTGGGCGCGGAAGCTCTCGGAGCGAATGTCCAAAAAGGGGATGAGCAGCGAGATGTGCATCAATAACGGTAAGATGAACGGCGATGTGACACATCACGCTCCGACTCGGATAACGTGGGAAATCACCGGAACGGTGGGATGCGTGAATGAAGCTTACGACCGAATCTCCGATGCGCCGCCGACTGAGAAGACCGTGGAGCTGGAGATCCTGAAGAACTCCGAGATGTTCCTGCAGAGCAGCGGGAAAGCTGAGAGATTTCTCTGAACAGCGACTGGTACGTTGTCACTTTTTAGCTGCCTTCTGTTCATTTTGGAGAATAACCTAATAGGGGACATTCTTCTTGAGCAATTTCACTTTTAAAACATTTCTTGTGCTGTAGAACATGGAAATATCTTCATATTACGAAAATCTATAGCCGACTTTCATAAATAGGCCTATATGCACTAAGTTGATTTAGCCTAAACGGAGGCAAGAAAATAAACAGGATGTAAATGAATCGCTCTGAAGTAGAGATTGAGAGTTAACCTACATTAAAGAGTCAACAGCTCATTTCGATATTTTAACCATCTTTTGAAATTCTGATAATATTACAGCCTACTGATTCAAGTCATTTTATCTAACTGGATGGAGTGTTTTGTAGTGAGACAAACCACCAAAAATAATGTTATGAAGTATCTGAAATCTACGTTCACGTGCAGACATTCCGTTTTCGTATCTACAGAGTTTTTGTATCTGTCCACTGATTGCACATCTATCGATCTGATGAATCTTTATTAATACTAGCTACCTGTATATTCTCATCATTTCATATTCTGCTTTATACAGGCCCTACTACACAGCGGGAAAGTACACGCTTGGACATTGTGGCTTTAAATAGGGATACTATCAAAGATGAGAGTGAATCTAACTCATTTACCAATTAAAATGGTATTTGAAAAAATGGTATTTGAGAAAATGTTTATTTTGATACGAGACGTTTCTGCAGTGACACACATACACAAAAAACATATATATATATACACTTTTTTTTTTTTTCTCTCAACCAAAAAGAAAGAGAGAGAGGGACAGGAAAACATAACAGGAATGGCCTATGTAACTCCATAGTATTTACTTCAGGGTCATATTGCAGTTTGGTGTTGATTACTTAACTTTACAAGTTCAAGCTCTTTGTAGCTATCAGTTCTATGAATACACACTTCTTGTAGGCCTACTGTTTTATGAAAAAAGACAGAAATTGTTTTTTATGTCAACTGTGGTGGCTGTTGTAGACCTGAGGCTTTTGTTTTGACCAGTAGGCTACTGAAAAACACTTAAGATTCTATTTCAAAACCATACCTTAATATGCATTTCATGAGTATTTGTTGAATGAATTCAGTCTTGAGGATATTGTACACTTGTGAAACTTGATGCTGTACTTGTCTCTTCTCAGGTGCATTTTACTTCTGTTCGTCAGAGTCTAAGACGAGGAAAAGCAGCAGTAAAACTGGAATGTTTTAACCAAACCTTCATATTTGGACTGACTGAGAAATGAAGTCATTAATCAGGGATTCTTAATGAGGACTTTACATATGATTAATATATTTGTATTTTTAACTTATACTGAAAGTTTAATTTCTGATTTTATGTTTGTTTTTCATCTATCAAAAAGAGTTTTCAGAACATGATTTGGCAGGTTACTTTTTATTTTACACAATCTGGAAGCTTCTCGTTACTTCTAATAAATCTTATTTGATTTTATTCTGAAATGTCTGCATTGTTTTATATAACTTCTTTATTCTGGATTTATGCTTATGTAAAATGACTTGTTTCTGCTATTGGTCATACAGTCGTAGCAGTCATATGAAGTTGCGTATGAACTACTATTTGAACTCGGTTAAAACAAACATTAGAAATATTCCTCTGCAAACTTTTATTGGGATCAAAGTATTTTCTGCTCAGACCCAAACCTGTTCACCTGGAAGCGTCACACCCTTTTTCCATCTCGCAGCTCTCCAATGACACAGGAATGGACCGAAGACCTGTTCGGTGTGTTTACTACAAACACAGCTCTGTTATAAACAGTAAAGTTAGGTGTGAATTATACATGTACTCTTATCAAATACTGCAACATCATCGCTTTTTCACCTAACATTATGATTACAAACCCAGAGAAACCTGCCAGACAAATATAAAAGTTTAAATACACACCCTGCTATTGTGTAGTTGGATATTTGAGCCATTAAATACTCAAGTCTTTCACAATCACAGTAAACGGACAATAAGGGAGAGGAAGGTAACCATTGGAAAAGTCATGAAAATCATATGTGGAAGGACTTGTTTGATAGCGACATTGCAGACGTGGGGTTTGTTTTGATATGCAATAGAAACTCGGTAATCAAGCAGAAATCTGTGTAAACACATGGCAGTATTACCTCACATTAACTGCCGTTTCCAAGCTTCTGCCACTATGGAAATGCAAATTACCTCTCCTATTATTAATTCATTAACGCTGTCAAGAAATCAGACAACCTGTGCAACAACCAGAACAAGACGGCCCGGATGGACAGCGGGTCGTGTTTCTCATCAACACCTGAGGCGTGAGAGCGATATCGAATGATCCAAACCACCTCCAAAAAAAAAAAAAAAAAAAAAAAAAAAAAAAAAAAAAAAAAACCACACAACACAACCCTGAAGAAACCATTGACTGCGGCAGAAGAAAACATCCTCTCGTTCCTGTCACTGTGACCTTCCTACTGCAGAATATGGAAAAAATGCTCTTTAATTATCCTTTCACAAGCTAATATTACCTTTGAAGAAATACTGGCTACTGCAGTAAATACTACAAAATCACATGTGATAATAGATTAGAACATCCTGAAAAAATCTTACACTTTAGAAACGTAAAAAGGCAAAAATAAATAGGCCACTTTTTAAATAAATAGGCCCAATAAATAGGAAACACTTAAAAGACTGAGCAACAATTAATGTTTCCACGTCCCTTCCATTTAACAATAAGTTTGTCAACAAATTAACTATTGAATCTTTATACATAAATCACTTTCCTTTGTTTCCCAACCTGATTCTAGTGAGTAATCAGAAACAACCTGAAAAGAAAGATGTAGTACATTTCACAATAAATCATTCATATCCTTAATGACTCTTCACAAGGAGAGTCAACAAAGCCTTTCACAATAATGGACCAGCTACTGTTGTCCTACTATTGATAACAAGAGGCTTTGGTTTAAAAACACAAGGCGCTTTCTCTCATTTGGATTCCTCTGAGAAGTTGGATACTGTTGCGACAGCATTTATATCATCCTGCACAGAAGTGTCGTACAGCGCCATCTAGACGACACAATCATCTTCAGCAGTCACACAAATACAGAACAGAAATTATGGAGTTTTTAAATTTAATTTATAAAAAATGCATATACCCACTGAAGCTGAACAACATCTACCACTTATTTTTCCTTGTTGAACATGTACTATCTGTGAGACTCTTTCAGTTGTTTGAACAGAATAAAATAATATTAACAGGCAAAGAGACAACTTCAACACAAAGGTAACAAACACAGCCAACGACATCTTGAATATAAAAAGGAAAAACAATGGGGAGGAAAGGAAATATCAGAAACAGAAAGTAAGTGCAGTAATGATCCCAATTGTATAAAATATTATTTTGCATTTTTTTTTTCTTTCATCTTCTGCAGTTTCCTGCAGTCAGGAAACGAATCAGATACAGCACATTTTCTCAACACGTTCATGCAAGCTGATATATTTTAAAGTACAAATGGAAATATATTTATCCCATAGGTTATTGGTTAAAATATGAAAAAGAGGATGCGAGTAAACATCATTTTGATTTGATGTAATAGCAAATAACTCAAACCCTCAATAGTGTTTTTTTTTTCCTGAAAAAAAATACAAATGAAGAAACTACATTCATTTCCATGACCACGAGTCCACGTCTTTAAAAATTCAAATAAAATGAAGAAAAAAGAAAAAAAAAAAAAAAATGACCTCACTTCAGCACTGCCTGTTTAGTTGAGTATTTGTGTCTCAGGAAACACACACAAATAAGATCCTAAAGTACATGTACGACAAAATACTGCATATCTACTAAAGACTGCATTAGGTCAGTGGACATGGTAGCTAGCTGCCATGATACAGGAAAAAAAAAAAAAAAAAAACCTCCCCACATTTCCCTTTGCCCAAGAGAAAAAAAAAAACGCTCATTTTTCCATCTGTGAATATGAAGCTGAAATAAGTAGCAGGTTCACATTTTAAGAGCTAATCGGTGTTGAACGATGTTTGGCAAGTCCATATCTGACCTGTCTTTTCAGTCGAATGCAAATGTTCAAGACCTCTGACTGGGAACAGGGGAATCTCGAGCACATATCTGATACATGTGCGTGACATATTACGTTAATATTTATATTGGTCATTGGCCAGTCGTTTGTTCGGTAACACAAGGGGGTTCGTCTATTTGCTCTCCATCCACGTTCAGCCCAGAGTTCATAGTGATGGAGACCTTGTCTGCTGGGTTACACCCACAATACATTTCATTTTATAATTTCAAGTAGGCTATATTAATATGTGTGTGTGCATATATCTGTGAGTATTTACCTAATCATGTAAAAGGCCCACCGTCCCTCCTTCAGAACAGCAACTCTCTTTTCTCCTCCACCTCGTATTTCTCTCACCCCCATTCTAATCGTTACAGACTTTCATCTCACCTCACTATTTGGCACCTCGGATTCATTAACAGGTGATGTGGCTGCAGCAGGTGCGTGGCAGGCGGGCAGAAACAAAAAAAATGGGCTGAGGTCAAAGGTCATGACATGGCTGCCCTAGTTAGTGGCATTCTGCTTGTCTCTCTCCGCTGTGATGGAGACGGCGTCCCCTCCGTCTTCAGTCTTGACTCTTTTGGTGTCAGGCTGCTCTGCTTGATCTCCGTTCTGCCGTTTGGTTGGTAGAGATGCCGAGGCCGAGGCGTGGGTCGCCAGCAAGTGCAGAGGACTCGCTGAAAAACAGCAGACGGGTCGCGTTAGCTGTGCGCAAGACGTGCTAAAGCAATGCTCTGGGTTCAAAGCCAGAAATAGTCAAATACATTCCCTGTTTGTAAAAACACACAAATGTGCTGACAGGGGAAGTCTGTGTTTTTTATAGATTCATAACCATATAGAGGAGTGTGGACCGGAAGCCTGAGATCACTCGTGAAAATGAAGCTCTTTTCCTGTTATGTGCTAACTGTCCTGGCTGCACTAAACCTAACATTAAATCAACCACCAGGGGCAGCGTTTCATTTCTTTAAACGCCAAGATGTCTTTAATGACATTTCTGCATCATAAACTCTAGTCCTGCTCATTTTCGATCATTCCCAAGATCGAGCCTTGTTTAAATTAACAATCAGTTAATCATTAACCCTAATACTGCAAAATGCATCTACTGCAGTGACAGGATGTGCAAATGCCACTCAAAACACCAGCTTCCTCACCCGAATGAATGGGGTTTTTAGTCTAATTAAAAGGCTAGCAGCAGGACTGTAAAATGAATAGATGTGATTATGATCATTTGATAAAAATCACATGCGTGCTGTAGTTACTTTTGGCATCATTTGACTCGGTTTCATATTCTGTCACGGAGACCACTGAATACGCCTTTTTAAATGGTTTCATGGTGCTGGTTGTTGAATTTTAAAACACAATAGCAATGTTTGCAAATTACATTATCGACATTTAAAATAAAATGATCCAAAACGTAACTACAGTGCGTTGCCGCTGTACCAAACAGGCAGTGAGGGGAAAATGTGAGGCAGTGAGGGGAAAATGTGAGGCAGTCGTGGCCTAATGGTTAAAGAGTCAGACTTGTAACCCGAAGGTTGCGGATTCGAGTCTCAGGTCCATCAGGGATTGTAGGTGGGGGGAGTGAATGTCCAGCACTCTTCAATACCACGACTGAGGTGAGACCCTTGAGCAAGGCACCAAACCCCCAACTGCTCCCCGGGCGCCGCAGCATTGGCTGTCCACTGGTGTGTGTTCACAGTGTGTGTGTGTGTGTTTGTTTACTTCTCATTGCTGTGTGTGTGTGCACTTCATGTTGTTAATTACAATGAAAGGAATTCTCACTCTTTCTATTTTTACATCATTACACAAGATTATCCAGTTTAAATCAATGTGATATACGAGTTAGGTCAAAAGTAATCCAAAAGTAATCTAAAAGTAATTGATTACTTTTTTTATTTTATTTTTTTTTTATTTATGTATTATCTGTGTACTGTCCTGTCGCGCAGTGGAGCTTCTGTCGCCAAAACAAATTTCTTGGATGTGTAAATATACCTGGCAATAAAGCTAATTCTGATTTTTATATTACCTAAAATGTGTAATGTAATGGATTACGTTATTGACTACAATTTTTGTCATGTAATTTGGAATCAGTAACAGCTTACAATTTGTAGGCTAAGTAATCTACCCAGCTCTGCTTGCAGGTTGGTCACAAATTTCCACAAATTCAATATTTATCGTTTCTTTTCCCAAATCCTCACCCTCTAATTTTGCAGGTTTATTTTCTTGTCATTCATTTTTAATCCCTGTTTTCGCATCTCTTACTGTGGTAAACGTGCAGGTGGGAAATGAAAGATTTTGTGGCCATGAATTAAGAATTTGTTCCGACTAATTCATTACCTCATTTAAATTTAAATCATGGGTTATCAAGGGAACACATTAATGAAACATGGACCGTGCCCACAAAATTAATAAGTCGTAGGAACGAATTAACAAGTTATGTCCTGCTTGTGTCCCGCAGCCCTGTCAAAGCGCAGTGCCAGACATGAACTAGGGAAATTATAATTAAACATGACTTTCTAAATTTCTATTGCCTTCCATGTTGAAGGACTTTGTATTGCTTCTATTTTAACGTACCTTTAAAGTTTGGATCACATTCAAAGTGTAATTTGTACATTAGTGAATTATTTTCGCAAAAGACCCAGCCCAGTCACCGTCACTCTCAGCCGCTTGCATGTGTTTTGCACATGAGCCGCACGCACCCCAAATTTAAATTGCTCAATCAACCATTGATAGATTGAACTGATTACATCTCTTATCGACAATTAATTGATCATTGATTAATCATTGACATCCCTAAATTCAACTGAAAAAAATAAAAATATTAAAGGGATCATGAACTGCCTCCACTTATGTCATCAAGATTTTTTAAATCAAAAAATAATTTTGAAGTAATAGGCTATTGTCTGTCCTGTTTCTGACCCCCCTCATTAGAACGCTCCGTTTGAATAGACGTGGCAGATTGTAGGGTTGGAAGTTAACGCCCACTGCTATGATTGATTTGTATATGTTTGACAGTCTACATCCATCACAGATGGACACTGCTGTGATTTAGGTTAAAAACGCATAAATGCTCAGTACATCTCAAACGATCTGTTTAACAGACAAAGGAATAGTGATCACATAATAAAAACAGTTACTACACTTGTGTGTTGCGACATGACTCTCCGATCCAATACTGTCGGCACAGCATCATCTTTTAGTTTCAATCTTTTTGAAAATCCCACGTCAAATTGTGCCTTGTTTGTAAACGAATCTGAGATAAAATGAAGTGAACAAAAGACAGTTCTTACTGATGCGGTCTGGAACTTCATTAAAAAAAAATCATAACGATAATGATCCCAACATTCATTATACCGTTGGGATCAGAAGGAAGGCAATGCAAATACTGTTTTGTTTTGTTTGTTTTTTTTCCCCAAAACTTGGCACTGCACAGCACCTTGTCTTCAGAGGCATCTTTATTGTTTGGTTTCTGCGTAGACCTCCGCGTTCGCCTCTCTCGTAAACACTATATGCGTATCGACGTTGGTGTCAAACTTATTCTGCAAGGTGGCGCTTATCCACACTATTACATCAGAGTAGAAAATTCCAAAAGTTGTCATTTTGGTAGACTGGCTTCAACGTAAGCTTTATAGACTAAAGCTTACAAGGTTTTTAGACTAACGACAAAATTTTGAGTTCTGAAACTTACAGGATGATTTTTATAGTACAATGACCACTTAAATGTCAAAAGATCAATGGAATTTTGGTTTCTCAGTTCATGACCCCTTTAAAACTATGCAATTCATTCTGAGAACACCACAATTAAAATAAAAATAAATCTAGGAAAGATACAACTAGATGCAGTACACTGAAGCATTAAGGGATGTGTGGATGTAACAGAAAAGGATGCATTAGATTTGTAATGCAAGACAAAAAGAAAAAAAAAAAAAAAAACTGTAGTTGAAAATATATAATTAACCACCCAGCTCTGATAAATGTACTTGTAAATGTAAATTTAAAAGTTATGCCATATAAATTCTGAAATGCTGGCTGTAATTATAATGTAAATACAGGGTGATAACACTGACGTTGGTTCCTGACCTGTGTTGCCAGATCCTTGGACAGCAGCGACCACATGCGTCCCATTCTGAGTGATGGCCTTGACAGGCAGCTGATGGTGGCCAATTGGAGCCTGTTGCACTATGGTAACGGTCTGTATTGGGCTGGACTGGGATGTCTGAAGAATGCGACTCGTCCCACCTATAGAAGTGGTTGTTATAGCAGGCACCGGCTCCACTTTCACTGAGAAAAATGTAAACACAGCATCAAAGATTAGCAGTTCTCTCTAACATCTGAAATGGTTAATGTACATCCAGCCAGTCTTAATCCAAAGCCCTTCACGATGATATACATTATCCTACTCATTACATGGCTACTTGCCACATAAGTAAAGAACTGGATGTGGAATATTGAT
This sequence comes from Tor tambroides, assembly GCA_021397915.2. NCBI lineage: Eukaryota > Metazoa > Chordata > Actinopteri > Cypriniformes > Cyprinidae > Tor > Tor tambroides. The sequence goes on from JAFVLL020028276.1 coordinate 38,630, forward strand.
TTGGGTTAAACTCGAATTTTGGCTTTTCACCAAAAAAACAGATACATGGACAAGAAATAGCATCTAAAGGCCGGGACACACCAAGCCGACTTCATAGAACTAGCAGCGGCGAAAGCCGATGGTGTTGTCGCCTCGGCAACGTCGGACAAAAATCTGCACTGCACAAAGTGACGTGACATATGGCCAAGTATGGTGACCCATACTCGGAATTTGTGCTCTGCATGTAACCCATCCAAGTGCACACACACAGCAGTGAACACAAACACCGTGAACACACACCCAGAGCAGTGGGCAGCCATTTATGCTGCGGCGCCCGGGGAGCAGTTGGGGGTTCGGTGCCTTGCTCAAGGGCACCTCAGTCGTGGTATTGAGGGCGGAGAGCGCGCTGTACATTCACTCCTCCCACCTACAATCCCTGCCGGACCTGAGACTCGAATTCGCAACCTTTGGATTACGAGTCCGACTCTCTAACCATTAGGCCATGACTTCCCACATTATTAGAACAGCCTTCTCTCAGTGCCGCCTGAATTTACTTGCTAGTTTTCATCACTTTCGCTTTAATTCTCCTGCACGGACTCGTTCACTAAACTGAACATTCAATCAGAGTTTTCACTCTCGCCGTCGTGAGCCCGATGTGAGGAGATGTAGATCACACCAAACAAACTAGCCCGACAGACGCTCACCGACCTTAAAGAGATGGGAGAAAACCGAATGTGTCAGATGCACGTCATGTGATCAGGTTTTAAAGAGACAGCACTGCTTTTAAAGTGAAACCTGCTGCAGTCCGTCATTGATGTAAATCAATGAGAAATCACCCACTGCTTTGCTCGCTGATCAACTTTTGTAACTTGAAGAAAATATAAAGAATGTGTTTAATATACAAGTTTAAAGCCAGTGCAGACCTCTAATTCTGCATGCTCACCTTTGAGCTCCTGGTGCTCTCCATTTTCATAAGGTTCTGCTTTAATGATGCTGGACTGGGTAAACACAGGCTCTGCCATGTGAGTGTTGGCTGTAGACAGTCCGGTTACGGTCGCAACGGAAACAGCAGGGATCTGATGCACCACATGGACCGTCTGCATGACAGGCTGCTGGGACGTGGGAGTGGACACCGGTGTGGCGACGGCGTAGGTCACAGGTTTGATGGTCTGCGGTAGCTGCCGCTGAACTGTGATGAGAACCGGTTGGGTGTTGAGAGGCGAACCTGTGTGGAAACATAAGATTGGTTAAAATGCAGCTGACCAGCAGCGGGAAAACACAATCTGACTGTTGGGTCGCTCTGTAATGTGCTCTAGAACAACACCCCACAGATGACGATTAGCATCTCTCTAAATTATAAAGGATGCTACATATTTACAGGTTCATTTATACAGTGAGCAAACAACAGTAAATGTGATACTACAAATCCAATATGTTGTTTTAAAATTAAATAACTGAAAAAAAAGAGAGGAAAGGACCATGTGTTTATTACATTAAACACATTAAAGGCTTCCATAATTTCTCACTAATGAATTTCCATGACTTTTCCAGGCATTTGTGATATGTGGGTAAGGATGCTTCAAATTTGATTTGATTCAGACTGATTCACCAGTGAACCAATCAGGTCAATTTGTGAACATAATACACAATTCCAATACTACTCTTAATTTCAGCGGAGGTCAAGCTTTAACTCCTGCATGAGGAATGACCTTACCTGAAGCATTTTGTGCAAAGCAAGCCTCTTGTATGACTGCTAATTTGGGCTGAACGGCTGAAGCAGGAGCGGAGGCAGGCGTGGGCTCCGGGTCCATAGGAACAGGTGAGCCTTCTCTTGATAAGCTGTCTGGAGTCTGAACGCCGCTGGAGTGGGCCGATAGTGCCCCCGTGTGGTTAGGAGACGCTGGAGCGCTCCTGAGATGCGAAGGGAAGAAAACTGTATGAATAAACTCAAGTGACATTGTTCATGAAAGCCTGTTTGTTTAAAAGCATGGAAAGCAAGCATTCAATCTCAAGTGATCCACAATACCATAAAAGCATATAAGGGCAATTTAAGTCTGTTTGTTACAAAGTGTGACTACTAGTGCTGTGTTCGATACATCGATACGACGATGTATCGTCACAGAGATTTGACGATACGAGTATCGATACAGCTGGCCCTGTATCAATATTGTAGCACGTGTGCAGCAGTGGACCGCACTTAATTTGAATACAAGAACACCCTTTAAAATGTTTAACAACAAGGTTTAATCTGGCCGCAGAGGAACACTACTGGGTTGCCTGACATAAAGAAACATAATCCCCGAAACTGAGCTTCCCACTCGCGCAATAATCCGGAAATCTCTGCTAAGTGTAATACTTATCTCTGTCAACCTGGCAACCATATGTACGCGCGCTCTCTCCACTGTGGATAAACGCGCTTGCTCTCTGAAAACACCGGCTAGCTTGCAGTTTAGCGATCTCCACTTCAATATTCTATTCTCAGAAAAGTGCAATTCATCAAATTTTCATTTACGAGAGAGAGAAGGAGAGAGAGAGAGAGAGAGAGAGAGAAAGAGAGATGCTGTGTAAGTATGAATTACTACCGTAACAGTGAAGCTGTGGCTTTAATTCCTTTAGAAACACTGATGTTACCAGCTCCTTGTTGAGAAAGATAATGTAGCTCTTGAGCGATTAAGCTATTTTATAGATAAAAATAGCGGGGCAGCGCTAAAAAGTTTGTTGCTGAATGTCTATGTGATATAACGTGATCTGTGAGAGTGACTGAGTGTGTGTGTGCGTTAGATATAGTGAAGACAGCACATTAGTTTAGAACTCTTCTAATTTTTTTTTTTTTTTTTTTTTTTTTAAATGTAGAGACAGTGTTAATTTGTGCAATGATAACCTACCGGCAATGTTAAGATAATATATTAAAAAATCAATACGAGTACATTACAATATAAATTTATTGGAACGAGTACATTATTATTATGGGCTTAAAAACAAGATGCAAACAATCATGACCTGTTGGGGAGTGCCCAATCTAAACATTAAACATATGCCATTACCTATATTGTACTGTGGTACAGTTATGGAGGCCCTTCATAATGCAAAGGTCAACTGCCTGCTCTGCCTATAGTTAGCAATGGCCCTATAGTATGCAGTGTTTAATAAACAGCTGATTTACTAAATTCCTCTGAGGTGAAATTCAGTATTGTGATACGTATCGTATTGTGACTTTGCTGGTGATACACAGCACTAGTGACTACATCAATTTAGGAACAGTTCATCTAAAAAAAAAAAAAGACAATAGTCTAATAGTAACAACAAGGGCAGAATACTAATGATCACCTGGATGAGAGCGGCCCGAGTGGGGTCCTGAAGCATGGCACACCGCGCGGCCTGCGCTTGCGGAAAGCTTGTTCGATAAGCTTTCCCTCAGATGAGGGGTCTATTCTCCAGAAAGAGCCTTTGCCCGGCTCCTCTTGAGATCGGGGTACTTTGATAAAATAGCGATTTAAAGACAGATTGTGACGAATCGAGTTCTGGGAGAGAGAGAAAAAAAAAGCAACAAAAAAAAAGTTAATATTTTTGCAACCACTTAAGGTGCAAATTTAATTGCATTTGACACTTGTAAAGATGAAGCAGGTAATAAGAGATGTGCAAATCCACTTATAGAGTGGGTATGGGTTTTTTGTGGCAAAATAATTTAATGTTAGTTTTGCCCCATGATCACTCTCCAGTAGAACACTCTTTATTTGTTTGCAAAATGAGCAATAGCTTTGCACCCTTACTCCAGCTCTGTGGCTTGAGAGTTTGGTGTTGTATCTGTCCCATCTTTCAATAACAGCCTCATTAAAGTCTGCATTACATCCTGACAGCATGTGTAATATGCACTGATATGTGCCAAACAAACTGTAAGAGTCAGACTGAAACAAGCAACAACCATGTTTTTAAAAAAGAAAAAGTTTTTAAATGTTGAGATCCTTCAGAAGGGTCTGCATAGCTTTAGGTGCTACACAGTCAGTAGAGCAGAGCTTCGGAGTACTTCTCAGCTCTTTGGTCATTAAGGGACAATAGCTTTAACTACTTTAACTTCTAAATGCAGATGATCATGCACTGATGTGCCCATCAGTCTGACAGAACAAATTTTTCATATCAAAAGCACAAAGAAAGCATCGAGATTCCTCATGGTATGACCTCTTTAGATATTCTCACTAATTCAGAAAGCTACTAACAAGTGCTTGTTACTCTCAGCTCCATTAAAAAAAAACAAACAAAAAAAAAACCTTACTATCAACGCTGTATAAATTGTGGATCTTCCAAAACAATAAGTGAAAAACATGCAAAATAATAATAATAATAATAATAAATCAGTCTGCCTGAGTCGGCTCAAGTTCACCTCAACCCCACAGACATACAACAGCACTAAAACAATGACTAATTACATTAAATGACTAAACAGTCTCAAGACACTGCACACAGAAGAGCTGATTGACACTCACTTGCCAGCCCTTGTCTGCTGTCCTGTAATATGGATAATTCTTAGTAATGTGGGTATATATTCCATTCAGTGTTAGTTGTTTGTCTTGCGCCATTGTGATGGCCTGAACAATAAGCTGTGCATACGAGTAAGGAGGTTTGGAGTCATCCTGTTAAAGACAAGAAAAAGAACATTGGGACAGGTTACTGCATTTCAAATTTGTCCAATCTGTTTCAGAAATGTCCACAGGAACAGTGATAAAAAAAGACATCGTTATTCTACTTGGCAGCATGCAAAACGTTTCATACTTTTGGACTGTCTCCTCCAGACGCTTCCTTGTCATTTTCAGATTGGGAGTTTTCATTGATGAGTTCAGCTGTGAGACCACGACCCATTTTATAACTGGACAGTCCTGCACCTCGGGGACTTGACGGACAGGAGTTGGCAGCGCTGAAGAAAAATGACAAATAATATAAGCATAATTAAATGTGAAATTTAAAAAATTTCCTAATGACACTTATAGTTGTCCTCTAGAAGCCTGCGTTCTGCAAGTGAACTGTGCATTACTGTGCCATCCCGAAGAGGCACAAAATCACTTTCACAGACTTTTACATTAACTGTTCCCACCTGGTGGAATGCTCTGCCCAACTCGATCCGAGCAGCTGAGTCCTTAACCATCTTCAAGAAAAGGCTAAAAACACATCTCTTCCATCTTTTTTTGACCCTCTAACTCTAGCACTATCTATTCTAACACTTGCACTCTCTATTTGTTTTCTAAATGCTTGTTTTCTTAAAAAAAAAAAAAAAAAAGCCCTCTAAAACTAGCTCTCTCTATTCCAGGGGTGCCCAATCCTGCTCCTGGCGATCGACTGTCCTGCAAAGTTCAGCTCCAACTCTAATCAAATACGCCTGAAGCAACTAATTAAGGTCTTCAGGATCGCTTGAAAACTAAAGGCAGGTGTGTTTGATTAGAGTTGGAGCTAAACTTTGCAGGACAGTCGATCGCCAGGAACAGGATTGGGCACCCCTGCTCTATTCTATCTACTTGATCTTTTTATTTCTTATAAAAAAGACCCTCTAACACTACTGTTCCCTATTCTTCTTCTATTCTATCTACTTGTTTTCTTTTTATTACATAAAAGACACTTGCTACATGTAACTGCGTTAAGCTAACCGAGGCTTGTCATTGCACTTGAATATTATTGCTCTTTTGTTAGTTCGATTGCTTCTGTTGTCCTCATTTGTAAGTTGCATTGGATAAAAGTGTCTGCTAAATGACTAAATGTAAGTATAAGGCCTTTGGTCAATATGAGATGAGAATAATTTGAAGCAGATGCGCTTACCTGATTGTACCTGTTGGAGACGGGAGGGGACTCATCAGGTGGGCGATGTTGTCTGGAATGTTGATGGTCAACGGCGAGATCTGGGGTTGGACCGCTTTCACAGGAGACTCCGGCGCGTTCCTGCGGTCTCTCTTGTCGCTGGACAAGGCAGTGAATGTAATTTTGATATTTGTGCTGGGAAATCGGAAAGTGCACCTACAAAATAGGGAACAGAGTTGGAATTTCAACCACTTAATGCACTGATGGAGTAGCATATTAAAAATACAGCAGACATGCTGATACACAAACCAGCCAGCAACAGAATACAAAAGTAGAGCCGGTTTATATATGGACACTAGCTTGACCTGATTACACGACAGACATTTTATCATCAGAAATATATTTGAACCTCTAACCACCATTCAACACAATAACCCTGCAGTGTGTTCACATTTCACATCATGAAGCAGTTAAAAAAAAATGCTCAGCTGTGAACTAAGTGGAATTAATAACTACGATTTGAGTTGAAGGTCACAACTTGCCATCCATTATAGATATAAAAATGGAATCACTATAAATGTAAACAAATTGTAAATTAATGTACACAATGCAGCTTTTTGATAATGCACGCAATGCCACTGAACGCAAGGTCAAAATACTGCGTTAAAATGCGTAACTGCAATAGACAGAAACGACATTCTCATAATCATTAGAGTGCATAAAACACGATTTATATTAACCAGGCTATTGTTTCTGATAACCGTTTCCGATCCTTTCATTTAATTAGTGCCCCGCATACGTCATATTTCATTAACTTGCAAGATTTGGGTCAGCTGAGGGCATCAGGGACTGAATGAACCCAAAACACACTGACCAGAGGATTTTTATCATATTGGCAATAATAACAGTACTGCGGTCGTTCGTTATGTTGGAATCTTATATGAAAGATGCCATTAATTATCCTTTAGGGTCGGCTCCTAAAGATAACGACAAAAGCAAAAGTAACCCTCGAGCGTTGTGACTAGTGTTGTGTAAACAGACTGAGGTGAATGGTTAGCTGTTGTGCTAATCGAAGGCTGCAGCGAGAGACGTGCGTTAGTCGAGGTTGTCATAATCAACACGTGCTGCTAGCAAAACAAAACAAATACCGCAAGCGATCGTCGCAAACGCCTTCACGCGGCTGGCGCTGGTCTAATTCCTACCGACAGTCGTGAGCTTACATGCGGGGAAGCTGGAGAGGAGGAGCCCCTCGTCTCTGAAACACCCCGTCCACGAACACCCCGTTTTTGCCGAGGCATCGAAGGTAGAAATCTCCGCTTCCCGTTCCATCCTCGCCGGCGGAGAAAATCTCGAGGTGCCTCCGTGAAATAAAGCTCGAATGGCCCATGCTCACGTCCACGGAGCCTTGCGACGAATTCCGACCGATGGTGACCGAGCGCTTCTTCATCAGATACTCGAACTCTCGGCCCTCGAGCCGGGCAACAACCGACCCTGACATCCCGCTCACCGCCATCTTTATTATTTCTCTTGACAGGAATTTGAGACTATCAAAATGAAGCAGCAAACGGCTGATACTCGGTCGGGAGGCCTGTTTGCAGAATTTAGTGGGGGGATCGAATCAAAGGATAATAGAAATAAATACGAAGGAACGTGCCAGCCCAGGTACAGCGGCTCCAACCCACAGCCGCGACAGAGAGAATGAGAAAACGCTCAACTCTACCAAACAAACCCTGGAGGCGGGGCCGGACTGATTGACAGCGGTAGCGACCAATGGCTTTGCGGCTCGGGAGGAGAAAAATGGAATCCACCACTCAGCAGTGAGACGAACAAAACGTGTAGCGCTGAGGGTTGGTTGCGCCGCGTGCTGGCTGACACGCATGTAATTTGTGTGTTCTAAGAGGCGGATTGGCCGGCGATGCTACAGAGTTTGGCTAGTGATGCTGTCGTTTCATGGCATCTTACGCACAAAATAACACACTTAGACTACAATGGTGGTTAACTACGGATCATTTCAAGATGTTCATACACTGTGAACAACGAATCAACATAAAAGCAGAATCTACTTTGTAAACTTTACCATGTTTATCACCTTACACATCCATAACACACACACGCGCACTCAGGTAAAAAAAAAAAAAACACATAAATTAATCCTAAAACTACTTCCACACACAACTTTCCACCAAGAGAAGAATCCTCTCTACCACACATCAGCCGTCTGTCCCGTCATCAGAGGCCTAAATTGCTCTTATCATAATGAAAGAATTGCCATTCTTGATTTTACAATCATCTTTAATTCGTCATGTGATACTGAATTCTGTGGCCATCATCTTACATCATCATTTTCATGAAATTATGCGTATCACTTGCACGTTATCAATGACAAAAGCATCAAATGAGTAACAAAATAGCTTATAGATACATTTCAAAGAACGGTTATAAGAATTAAGACAAAATCATAAAAACACTACATTCTTCAGGTGACAAGACTGACTGGGCACTTTTCTAGAATTTGAGTGCATTAGTCTTTAAAAGAGAAAGATCAGGGCGTCAGTGGCTACTGCAATACTACATAAAGTGCTAATTCTACAGCTAATAAAAAAAAAAATTAAAAAAAGATGCAGTTCAATGCATTCATCTGCAACCAGGTTTAAATAGTTTGCAATTCACCTCTTGTAAAGTAGCAATGTAGTTATTCTCAATTACCTTGTGAAGAAAACAGGATTTTAGAGTTGATCGTTTTACTTGAACCCATTTAGAGTGTAAATTTAGACTAAATATGATGATGCGATTCTTCATTCCTCCCCACGGCCTAATATGTTGTGTGTATCAGTCACGTATCTTGTGTGATAGTACGGTGACTGAAGTAAAACTTTTACAGAGCGCTGATTATATTAATTTGATTTTCTTAAAGCCAACAAATACGTGAAATGAGGAGCACACATTTACATCATAAAATAGCGGTTTCGTTATACTTGTCTAAATACTATGTAGTTACATCATTTTCATCCGGTATCCTGCGTTCATACAGCAAGAAAAACAATATCTAACACTAACAAATAGTTTGCAAATACATAGTGTGAATGATGTACATGTTTACACCCGCCTCTGCTCTTGGTTACAGAGACGCTTCCTACATTAGATTAGGTTTTGTTAGTGGACAAAGAGATTCACTCTCGCTACCTAGCCAAGGACATCCAAAGCTTAAAAAATCCCATGGAAGACAATTTAAAAAATGTTGTCTTTTCAAAAAAAATAAGGTTTCCCTCTTGTCACTCCACAGAACGGGTTTTCTGTGGTCACAGTTCTTCAGTCATCTCTCGGTGTGTTCAAAGAAAGGTCTCTCATGTTTGAGTCAAGAGAGTATTTAGAGTTTCTTTTGGTCTCTCCTCCATATGTCTGTGTCACGGTCATCTCCAAAATGTCTGTGTTACGAATGCCACTCGAGTCCTTTGATATCCTCAAGAAAGAAACAATCTGGTAAAGTGGAGCAGTGTCTACGCTCAAATCTTCTCGTCAGTCATTTCCAGGAACTGAGCGTAAACATCCCTTGAACACTCCCCTTTTTGGTTGAACAGAAACTTGTAGTAGCTGCCATCAGCACAAATAGCTGTAGGAGGGTTGGAGGAAAGTTAGTCACAACAGTTCTGCAAGTCATATCAGTAAATGACTGATTAGTCACAGCACATGCATGTTACAGGCCTATGAATACAGTATTTTTTTTAAAAAATATGACCTCATGTTTAACGTGTGCATTTAATACGCTTCACTCTACCTATAACAGCGTTGGGTTCTGTTCCAAAGGCACAGACGCAGGGTGAACCGGACGGGACCTGGAACTTGGAGAAACTCCATTTGGAGCTGAAATACTTGGGGAGAAAACTAGCCGATGCCAAGCTGTGGTAAAAGAGGGTTTGAGGACTGTAAACAATGTTTGCAATAAAATACGTAGCATAAATGTCAGATAATGAAAAGTTGATGATTTCTAACACAAACCTGGACTGCTTGTTCCTTTTGGGATCCTCTGCAGCAAATACGTGGACTGTGCCATGGTCACTCGATACGCAGATAAGAGAGGCATCTTGGTTGAAATTGATGCTGAAATAGAAATACACTCTGTAATAAATACACACATATTCCCCTTTACAGTAATACAATAGGATAGCACGTGTACAGTGGATTACCAGTATATATTGGCAGTTTGCGATCCTCTTCTCAGCTCCTGAATAAGATGACCTGCTGAGGTGTCGAATATTCTGATCAGGGTCCCCTAGAGAGAAGACATTTTCTCCATTAGCCAATCGCTGACACATTCCTTGGCCATTTAGATTAACAAGCAGTGCTGGAATAATCCCAGTGTATCTAGTGGCATGATCAAACAGTGCGATTTGCTCTGCATGTCACACACATAACACAAATGAAAATCGAAATGATAAGATGATGCCAAAATCAACACTGGCACTGAACTGACTTTTTCAGATGCCGTGGCTATCCGTGTGCCCTGAAGGTTGAGAGCGATGCAGCACAGAGCTCCTTCATGTGCAGGAATATCCACGGGCGGTTTCTCTGTATTGGCCAGATCTACGATCTGAACGTGTCCGGAGTGAGTGGCTGGGAACGCTAGCAATGAATTGTTGCTGTTTGGGCACAAGACACACAAACCTGCAAAGACAATCAGAGTTTTATATTTGTCCTGTAAATATTAACAGGTATTAATGCTTGTGGTTTAATATCTAAGAAGACCTAAGATGAATCGCTACTACACAACTTACCTTTAGGGTTATAGCATGTTTCAAAGACATGCAGCTGATGAGGATTATGAGTAAATGTGAACACTTTAATCATCGAGTCCAGGACCACCACAATTCTGAAACACAAAACAAACCAGACGTAGCCATTTGTTCTTTATAAAGAACAACAGCGTTATCAAAAGGTACCAACTCTGACGGAGGGCTGCTTTCGTACGCCCCGTGCATATTTGTGTACTGCGCACTGGAGAGCTTCAAAGGTTTCTCATTTTAATGTGTTTTTAAAGCATTGCACAATCATAGACATGTCTGATGCAACGTCCGATCAGAGGTGTTAAGGTTAGTCAGAATCCACTCATTAGTTTTCTTTTAGCGTGAGCTCACTGAGTGCTGCATATACGCCAATCCTCTCATTTTAACCAACAAAGAGTAGATATGAGGTAAATAAGATTCATAATGCAGTCTGGTCATCTTCATTGATTGTAATGTGAGAGTGCAGAACTCAGCATGAAGTGACTGATGTCTTCAGTGATTATAAAGGCAGCTCGCTTTAGGTCTGTAATACATTCACAACTGGAATAAAAGTCATGAAACTGACGATAAAATCCACCATAGTGATAACATCTACTAGAGCAGCTTTAATAAGTGTCTACAGTTAGATCCTAAAATAACTTTTTGTCCTATTAATTGTAAAGTGTTTTTGTTATTCATTTTATTACCAACTTGCCACTTGTTTTTTGCCACGTCACAAAAGCGATGTTTACTCATTTGAAAAATATTTGAAAGCTACATAATTTTTAACGTATTTTTACTTATTCTATTATATAAATATGTTCCGAGAGTCTTTGTTACAGCATTGAAAGTTGTGCAGTGCCATGAAATTTTACTAGTATTACTGGTATTCTACTGACTACAGTATTTGTCAGTCAATGTCAAAGACTGTGTGGCTGAAAGAGTCATTTCTATATTTGTGATTTTGTAACTTTGAATGTTCTCTTGCAACTTTATGCAACTTCTCTTTCAAAATCAATGCACGGAAATAATTTGCCTAAAAAATGATCTTTAAAATATCCTGAATCAGTCAAACAAATATTATACCATAGAATTGAAATGAAGAATACAAGAACATATGAGTTCAATACCTGTCACGGCGAAGCTTAACAGCTTTGACCTCTGTGGAAAACTCAATCTCTATCACTGTCTTTTTCTTCAGGTCATCCCAAATCATCACTAACACGAAGACAGGAAAGCTTTACTTGCTGAAATAATTTGTGTCAACCAGATCTAAAATCCAGTACAACATGCATAAAAAAAGGCAAATGATGCCGTAAAGCCATCAAACAACTGCCATCTCGAAGAGAAATATACCTTTATTGGGAGGGTACTTTGGTTTTTTCCCACCTCCAACAAGCGCAAGATAATTGCATCGAAAAAGCATCTCCACGTGACCAACTCCTCCCTCAAGAAACTCTGAAAGCAAAGAGAATTAATGAGAGTCAGCAGCTACCACAATAAAGCAGGGATACTGTCGCTGACAAAGATCCCATAAACTGTGAATGGGGAATGAATAATTGTTGCAATTGTTGCAAAATGTTAATCCTTGTGTTCCTATAAGAGATGGTGACAGTGTCGTCTGCCTGTAACAGTTCTGGAAAAATCATTTCTGAGTTATCATGCATTTATACTAAACTTCTGCGAGACAAATAGATGTCTTAATTTATTGTGTGTATTTACATTAATAAGGCAAGTTTTAAAATCACAAGCAAAAATCTGAACTTACTAACTTTCACGTATTGTTTTAATATTCGTTAACCCCTGCTATAAATGTCTTATCCAAACATCTGTCAGTGTGTGTTTATTGAATATCTGCAGCATTTACCATGTCAAACATGTCATCAAAAACAGCAGACTCACCTTGTTTTTCCTTTTCTTTGAGAGGATCTGTGTTATACACCCTGAATCCATTTTCCATTCCACAGGCAAAACATCCTGGTGGGGAAAAAAAGACATTTTAAGGGAAATACTGGGATTTCCTGCTTCTTTACAATTTTACCTTTAAGAGGACCATCCTAGAGATGGACTAAACAGGCTAAACATCCACATGAAGGCATCAGTATCAGAACCACAATCCTGTACAGTGTTTCCCACAGACTTTAGACTCTATTTGTGGCGGCATATATGCAAATTCATTCTCTGCCACCAGGAGATGCTTGTAGAGCAGGAGAGATAGAGGTTTCTCCGGTAACGGCTGTACACAAAGCAGCGCTCCGCTCACAAACGCTGCTTTATCAGACATTACATGCAAGATGAAATGAAAATGACATCCAAAATTTTCTGAAGACAGTCGGTTTCCTTCAGAAATACAGTGATATAAAAACACCGGGTTTTGATTTTGAAATGTGCAGTGCTCATGTTTATTCAACGAAGTCAAAGCTTTTTGGAAAATCTATTTGTGGCGGTCAGTTTTGATATTGTGGCGGGCCGCCACAAATAAATCAATGTATGGGAAACACTGCTGTATGTCTACATGTACTTATGACAACAATTTATGAGCATCTGCTTGGAAAGCAACTAGCGATTTGCTCCCAAGGATGTACAGCAAATGTATGCAGGCAAATATACAGCTCTGGGAATAAATAAATAAATAAATAAAATAAAAGACCACTCCAATTTTTTTTTTCTTAAATCAGCATCTCTACATGTATGGCAGCCATTCCATTCCAGTGTCTGTTGAATTCCAACACAGGCACACCTAATTCTGCTTAATGAAGTACTGATCAGGTGATCACCTAAACCAAATCTTAATTACTGAGGAAAAATATTAAAAACACTGATGTGGCCATCACTATCCTTTTGAAACAGGGCCAGCTGGATGGCAAAAACAGTGCTAGTAGTGCCTCAAAAGTAATTGAAATCAAATAATAACCATTGACCATGCCAGGCTTCAGGTAGGGTCCATTTTTAAATTTTCTAAAACATGACCAGGATGACCTCCAACTGATTTGAATGTCACTCAACAACCGTAGGATGACATCAAGTAGCCTACAAAAGGAATGACAAACGGCAACTGGGGTGAAGTACACAGTGAAGATGGTTTAAAACAGTCTCCTAGGGGCAGGGCTGAAGTCGTGCAAAGCTAGAAAAAAAGCCCTTCATCAACGAGAAGCAAAGAAGAGCCAATCCAAGGTTTGCAAAAGACCATAAGGACTGGACCGTAGAGGACTGGACTGTGCTTTGCCCAACACCTGGTCATCTAACGGTTAGACAGAGACCTGGAGATGCCTACAAGCCATCCACTGTGGAATTTGTTGGAGGATCAGTGATGATCTGGGGGTGCTTCAGCAAGGCTGGAATCAGATTTTTGTGAAGGGCACATGAGTGCAAGGATGCCCTGGAAGGAAATTTGCTTCCTTCTGCTCTGACAATGTTCCCCAATCAGAACAGATTTTTTTTTTTTTTCCCAGCAGGACAAAGCTCCACACAACCAGGTCAATCGAGGTGTGGATGGAGGACCACCCGATCAAGACCCTGTCATGGCCAGCCCGATCTCCAGACCTGAACCCCATTGAAAACCTCTGGAATGTAATCAAGAGGAAGATGGATGGTCAAGCCATCATACAGCCGAGCTGCTTGAATTTTTGTGCCAGGAGTGGCATAAAGTCAACCAACAGTAATGTGACAGACTGGTGGAGAGCATGCCAAGACGCATGAAAGCTGTGATTGAAAATCAGGGTCATTCTACCACATATTGATTTCTGAACTCTTCCTAAGTTAAAACATTAATATTGTGCAGTTTAAAAATGAATATGAACTTGTTTTCTTTGCATTATGAGGTGTGAAAACACTGTATCTGTTTTGTTATTCTGACCAGCTGTCATTTCCTGCAAATAATAAATGCTCCAAATGACAATATGTTTATTTGTAATTTGGGAGAAATTTATTTGGCAGTACTTAACAGAATAAAACAACAACAAAAAAAAGCATTTTACTCAAATGCATACCAATAAATTGTAAAACCAGAAATACTGATAATTTTGCATTGGTCTCTTAAAATTTCCAGAGCTGTATTGAGAGAGAGAGAGAGAGAGAGAGAGAGAGAGAGAAAATAGTGCATGTCAGCACTCTGTTGTGATGACAAAAGAGCAGCACTGTTATTCACTTATTATTGATGGGTCTTCCATGACATCCGGCTATGACTCGGTGTAAATGACTGTGCCAGAAAGTAACCTGCATTAATTCTTAGTTGAAACCCGTTACCTTCTTGATTTTCATTGGCTATGCGTCAGTAAATGCTGCTTTTACAATACAGTTAGGTGAGCCCACATTGTGGCATAGTTACTAAGTCAGCGCGTTATCAAACGGAATCGGATTTAAATAAACTTATATTACATTGTAATACAGCTTTAATCAAATTCACTGAAATCCAAATGCCCAGATTCATCCCCTGAAAGTCACACTATAGCAGTTGTAAGAGCTAGCGCTGGCATTAGCCTGGCTAACGTACATCAGCTGTCAATGTTTATTTGACAATATGTTGAAATGTGGTCCCTTTTAAGAACATTACAGTTTATGTTAATATATACAGTTGTCGGTCAATTAAAATACAAACAATAAATTACAAAAACGCTTACAGCAGCCCTAAAAGGAAGACACTCATGTGACTTCATCTTTATGGCTAACCAGATCGTTAGGCTAGGCAAAACAGTAATCCTGTTTATGAAGTGTGATATATCTTTCAACTAGACGTTTGGACTTGCAACATCTTAATCAAAAAACCGATGTGTTTTTGATGTCTAACATAAATAACACTTCATTGGCCTCTGTGATTCTTAAAGGTAATGGTAAGAGTGATGCTAGCTTGCTTTAGCTAATAGTAAACATCTTACCGTGATCCTGGTTAAATCCAGCATAAAGTAATCCATTACCGTGGGGATTTGTTGGTAATAAATTCATAGTGCTTGGCGTTATTTGGCTAATCTAAATGAATAGACTGTAAGCCTAAATAAAGGACGGCATTCCTCTAAGAAGGCTAGAGCTGGCAGGCTAATGCTACGGACATGGGGTTTAATATCATGACTGTCTCTCTCCAGCCAGGAAATAAAGTTGGCAGAGCGCCTGTTGTTCCTCCTTTCTCCGGTTTAAGCGCAGGCTGCGACCGCGGATCGTAAAGTAACCTCTCTGCAGGGACCCCAGTGTTCACGCGTTATGTGGTCTGTTTATTTCTATAAATCAGATTTTGCAAAAAGCATAGAACTTACTGCGGTCTACACATGACTAACATGGACATTTACCAACCGCTATCGATGTTTTTAAAAACGCATTTTCTGCGCTGCAATAAAAACGCGATTTTGCTAAAGGTTTATTAAAACAGGGGCGTAAACGGTATTGCAGGCGAAATTAAAAATACTGCCTAAATATGCACATTTGAAGCGTCTCACAAGAATCACTGGTTAAGTACGAAACTCATTTGTTACTGTGCAGTCGCTGCCCCAGTGGCCTAATGGATAAGGCACTGGCCTCCTAAGCCAGGGATTGTGGGTTCGAGTCCCATCTGGGGTGACTGCTTTTCTCATTTTGCTTTTGAATTAGAATATAAATCTGTAGTATTAATTTACAAAACTGTATGTATTTCGGATCAACTGATCACAATGAGTGTGTGAAAGAGACACACCACTGATTTTATGCGGGATTTTTCATATTCATTGACAGGTGGTTCCATGGTGTAATGGTTAGCACTCTGGACTCTGAATCCAGCGATCCGAGTTCAAATCTCGGTGGAACCTTCCTTTATTGTTTACTCGTGTTGCATAAAGAAAATAATTTACAATGCATTAACTTCATTGTTCCTTAATAAACACCTTGCACACACTTGTAAATGTTCATATTAAGTAAGAGTGCATCTGAAACCAAGGCGGATCTCACCCGGATGTTTACGTTTCACGTGCATGTTCGTCATTTTCAACATGGCGGCGACCGTGGTTAGAAGTTTATGTTTCTTACAGCTGCATAAACTGTCATGCTCGAGGAATATATGCCGTAATTTAGTAACTGTAGGCCTATTCGGTAGTGACAAAACGCGACCGAAACGCTTAACAGGCAATAGTTTTCCCCACATGAAACAGGCATCGCATTTTACACAGGTGATCATGTTTTAATTTTCTCCATAATACAAAAACATAATTTGTGTATTTGTTCCATGATTCTCCTTGATGTGCAACATAGCACTGCTTAAACACTTTGTCATTTTTTATCTCAGGACGATCGGCTCTCGCGCATCCCGGTCGGTAAGAAGTTCAGGATTCAGTTTCAGCATAAACCGACACCGACTCAAATCCGCAGCTCATGAAACTCTCGTCTCTTCTAGATAAACTGAAGATAACATACAGTCGGAGCAGCGGACCCGGCGGTCAACATGTCAATAAGGGTAAACTGCGTTATAGACCTGTTGTAACCATCTCGTCTTCGTTGTTGAAGGTTTTCTGCAGCAGCTGCTATATGGCAAGCCGTTTTAACATTTAATCTTTAAGCTTTACTAGTATCTATTTTCATGCTACTACTTATTTTTTTTTATCTTACTAGTATAAGAGTACTTATTCATTTGCTACTAGAGCTTATTCTTTAGGTACTAGTGTCTTTTGTAAAGTTACTAGTATTTATTCATTAGATAGTACTAGTTCTTATTTATTAGATACTAGCAGGGGCACCGCTATGGTGTGTGGACGCCCCTGGATACTAGTTCTTATTCCAATTAGGGCTGTGCGATATTTCGAATGCGATATTCATGCGCATCTCGTCAGTAAAGCCGGTTCCGTGATTAGCAGTAAATCTCCATCACCTGCTTTCAAATGGAGCGGCATTTAATACACA